>NJDC01011366.1:54859-76806 GCA_002245475.1 Calephelis virginiensis | reverse complement strand
AGAAAATAAGAGGCATTGAAAATAAATATTAATAATAATAATAAATGTCCCTGGACGAGACACACAAATTTAATCTAACCGCAAATTAAGCAAATCATATGCTTGTGCTATGGGTGTTAGTCAAAGATTGTAATAAATAGAAATACTTAAATAGATACCAGAATAAATTTAATAAACACCCAGACCAGAAAAGCAAATATCTAAATGTTCATTACACAAATGCCTGCCCCTAGTATTATTTTAATACAAGTATTGATAGTGGTCTTATTTTGATTATTTAGAGTAGGATATCCAACAGGTAGTTAGGTAGGTACCAACTCGTGCAACCCGGATCATCATCGTACCATTCGCGTACCATTCGTATTTAAGCATTACATTCATAAGACATATGTGTAAATACGGTTAATCGTTTTTTGTTATAAACAATAACACAAAAACTAAAAAAGACAAAACCTACATACTCGTATAAATTAGCTAAGAACCAACTCGATGACGCAAAATTTTAAACAAATAAAGCTGCATAAAAATAAGTACAATCGTTCAAAAATATACAGCCACAGTTTTTTTTCCGTTGGGAGTAGAAATAGCCGTCGTGTGTTTTAGTATCAGAAAAAATATTTGCTTGTTTGTCTTCCAAATTAACTCTTCAAAAATCACAGTTGTAAGCGCCGACGTTGTGATATATTGTATTAATCTGAGCGATTCGTAAAACTACCTTCGAGCATAATATGTATTAAAACTATATATGTATATTAGGGTGGGCCAAAATATTTTTTTTCATTTGGCACCATGAAAATATATTCCAAAATGACGAAACAAAATTCTGGTAAAGTTTGGGCTCTTAATATTATGAGGTAGCGTAATTATCGATTTCCCATTTAAATAACACAGGAATATATTTTTATTTTCTTTGGATTTTTTATGCGTATGAATGGATATTTGTCGAGTAACGATCAAAACTTATTCTTTTAGAGAATTTGACTATCTACAAAAAAGGTCTGACATAATTTTTCGCTAGGTTGACTCCTTTCAAAGTTATTCGAAGTTTAATTCGAATCCATAATTATAAAAAATCGTATTTACAGTTTTTTGAAGTTTATTATTAAATTATGCCTAAAATAATAAACAAATGATTTCTTTCTTTCTTTTTGAAAAAATATACGCAATAGGTAACAAAACACATTCAAAAGTGTTTATTATTTATGATATTAATGTTATAAAATGTTTACAATAAAGTTTTGTAAAGATACTAAATGAATACACCAAATGCATTACACTCCTACTTCCAAAAGTTGACCCCAAAAATACAAAAGAATTATTTGTATGTAATGTTTTTAAATATTCTAGATTAATTCACCCATACACGTATTTATGTTAACGTTACTAAAAAGCCAAATTAAATTGAACAGTACTCAGTTTTAGCGAATTCTTTTTACAAATTTACAAAACAAAGCACAGACTTAATATTATGCAATGAGAATATTAAAGTAATATTATAATTATATATACATCATACTAGCTGACCCGGCAAACCTTATTTTGTAAAATTAAGTATTAAATCCAAATAAAAAAATTTGATTTGCAATTTTTCGCAAAAATATATAGCGTTTTTTGAAATAAACTATGGATTTCCGCTAAGTGCCTAACTCCTTCTCTCAATTATATACTTTTTCTATATTATTTTATTCTATACTAGCTGCCCGCCCCGGCTTCGCACGGTTATGACCCGCTTACCTTCGGGAACAATAGCGTTTTGGTCTCCCACCAAGGCTGTCCAAGGAAATTTCGCGAAGCCATCTTTACAATCCTTACACCGGAGTGATGCCTCGTTGGCCCATGATGCGAAAGAGAAAGCCGAACTTCTAGGCTCCCTCTTTGCTTCCAACTCGACTTTAGATGACCATGACGCCGCCGACCATCTCGCGGTATGATATGTCTATGCCAGAAATAAAGTTTCTGCAAAATTCAAGGCGTAGAACACTTATTTCATTGGACGTCATCAAGTCGAGTGGGCCTGATGGTATCCCTCCGATTGTTCTCAAAGTGTGTGCTCCTGAGCTGGCACCGGTTTTAACGTGACTCTTCCGGCTCTCCTATTCATCAGGCATTGTACCGAATTCATGGAAGACCGCTTCAGTACACCCGATCCCTAAAAAAAGTAACCACTCGGATCCGTCCAATTCCGGCCCATAGCTATAACTTTCTTGTTTTCCAAAGTTATGGAATCCATAACAAACTGCCAGCTCCTAAGGTACCTAAAAGAGCACCAACTGTTAAATGATCGTCAATACGGTTTCCGTCGTGGTCGTTCAGCTGGTGATCTTTTGGTTTACTTAACACACCGATGGGTGCAAGCAGTCGAAAGCAAGGGCGAAACATTGGCTGTCAGTTTGGACATAGCGAAAGCCTTCGATCGGGTGTGGCACAAGGCGCTTCTATCGAATCTTCCTTCTTACGGTCTTCCTGAGAAATTATGTACATGGGTAATTAGTTCTTTTAGTCGTTGTCGACAGTGTGTGCTCGGAGTCCAAACTTGTCAATGCTGGTGTTCCCCAAGGCTGTGTGATTTCTCCTACTTTGTTTTTTCTGCTTATCAATGACATGTTGAAATTAGTGACACTCATTGCTATGCAGACGACACTACTGGAGAAGCATTATACTTTGGCCTACATAATATATCGCGGGAACATGTCATGGAGAGCCGCAACCAACTTGTGTCTGAAATTGACAATCATTTGCCTGAAATTTTGTTTTGGAGCCAGCTGAATCTGGTGCAATTTAACCCTAACAAGACACAAGTTTTTTTTATGTTATTATATATGCCTTCCAAACAAGCAGACGAATTTCCTGGTGGAAAGAAATTTGCGCCGCCTAGAGACACCAAAGGTGGTAATGGTGCGTTGCAACCTGAGGTCGGGATTAGGTCGGGATTACTTTTGCTCGACAAAAGTAAGTTTAGTTTTAAAGTAAGTTTAAGTAAGGTAGTCACCTTACCCTCCAAACCGGAACACGTCATCACGTTATGGCAGGAATAGGTAAGGCAGTGGTACCAATCCAGGCGAGTCGCTGCCAAACTCTACCACCTAGAAGTTTGCGCGTTTTCCGCTAAGAAGACTCCCTTTGTCGCATCTCCTCAATTTGAGAGCGTTTCCCTTTCTGCCACAGCCTAGATTGGTATACTCGGCGTTGACATTTCGAGTAATGTTCAATTTCGTGGTCATCTGGAGGAGAAGGCTAAAATAGCCTCTAAAAAACTTGGTGTGCTCAGTAAAGCGAGACAGTATTTCAAGCCGACTAATCGCTTACAACTATATAAAGCGCAAATTCGGCCTCATATGGAGTACTGTTCTCAACTCTGGGCAGGGGCTCCACAGTACCAGCTCCTTCCGTTTGACCGCATTCAACGTAGAGCAACTCGAATTGTCAATGACTGAGCAATTACTAATCGGCTTGATTCCTTAGCGTTGTGTACAGATGTTGGGTCACTCAGTGTTCTCTACCGCATCTATCATGGGGAATGCTCTGAGGAGTTGTTTGGTTTAATTCCAGCCACTGATTTCCACCTTCGGACATCGCGTCAAAGCTTAAGGTATCATGCCCATCATCTCGCTGCGTGGCGATCTACAACTGTGCGATTCCGAAGACATTTTTTACCCCGTATAACATCTTTGTGGAATCAGTTACCGAGGGTTGAAATACCGTTCAAAACGATTATGACTTAGGAACCTTCAAGAAAAGACCAAACTCATTCCTTGAAGGTCGGCAACGCATATGTGATACTCCTGGTGTTGCGGATGTCCGTGGGCGGAGGTGATCACTTTCCATAAGGTTGCCCACTTGCTCGTTTGCCTGCTCTTCTATAAAAAAAAAACATGTAAACCTTCCCCTTCAATCACTTTATCTATTAAAAAAAGGGCATCAAAATCCGTTGCGTACTTAGTTTGAAAGATTAAAGCATACAAAGGGACAGAGAACGCGACTTTGTTTTATACTATGTAGTGATCATATATTATTTCTAGTGAGTATAGTAATAGACAACATGATGAAAGTTTGTTTGAAATGAATGAATTGTGTGTGGGTATGTGATATCTGAATAAATATGTAATAACTAGCTGCTACCTGCGGCTTCGCCCGCGTTTTCACAGAAACCCGGTGTGCGATCGGGATTAAAAATAGCCTATATGTTAATCCAGGTCACAATCTATCTGTCTTCCAAATTTCAGACAAATCCGTTCAGCCATTCGAGCGTGAAAGAGTAGCAAACATCCATACATCCATACTTACAAACTTTCGCATTTATAATATTAATAGGATATATGCGCAGTAAAATTGTAAAAACCCGATTTCGATTTAAATTATAGGTATAATGTTGTTTTTATCTACTCCAACTTCATCATCGATCCAGATTTTCGGTTTACAAAGGACTAAAAAATCCATTAACATACATGGCCAGCATACAAGCCCATCTACATAGACCAACCGCGAGGCTCGGGTTCGATTCCTGACGGTGGCAGGCACTTATGCGATGAACATTTATAATATATCTGCATTTTCGGGTCTGGGTGTTTATTAAATTTGTTCTGGTGTCTTTGAAGTATTTCTATGTACTAGTGTAGTGTAGTTGGTCGAAATTCGACTATAATAAATTTTAATATCTTGTTGATAAGAACGCCATCTTCATTCCTCAAGATCAACTATTTTTGTTTCCAAACTTTTTAATGCGCTATCTGTGATCTTTTATCGTTATCATCAATATATTTGTTTGTGTGTCAAATGCATGGTATTGTAGGTAATGTTTGACTTATTGATTTAATGTACTTTATAAGCATTATTATTGAAAAATATTAGTGTTCTACACTTCTCCTACACACAAACTATAAGTGTATGTAGTAATTTTCGTAAAAAGGGGTCCAAAGGTTTGGCATCACGTATTAATATATAGATTAGTATGATTGACTAAGAGCCATAAAACAAACATATAATTAGCTTACTTTGAGGTTAGTTTCAATTTGTGTCTCTTGTCCAGGGATATAAATTACTAATATAATTACCGAATGGTTAGTGATACCTACATCAATACCTCCATTTTGGATGTTGCATTAAGCTGGAGAAGTAATGTAAATCAGATCCTAGCTCTCCCAGTTCGGGACAGCCGGGGTCAGTGATGATGACACTTCTATGGTAGTTTTCATTTTATTTCCTATTAAAATATTTTAACTCACAAAGGATAAAAAAAAATGATTTAGTGTCTTTTTGTTGATAAAAAACATCTATTGTTGCTTGTTTGACATTTTCTCAACATAAATATCGTTGTAAACAATAAAATTCTGAGATTATGCGTATAGTTAGATAAAATTTAACTTCAAATTAATATTACCTTACCTTCTATAGACCTTTTTAAGCTGGCTTTTGGACATTATTATAAATCTCGACCATATCAATTATTAAAATAAAAGTAGTTACCCTTACCTAACAGGGAGCAAATTTGTAAGAGAAGTTAATTATTATATAAGTTTGATATAGAAAAATAGCACTTTAATTTTTCCTACACAAATCGGCATAGGTATCAGAAAACGACTTTCGCCGAGTCGACTAGTAAAAATATATATTAGACTAACCGTTAAACGCGGCGCGCGCCCCTTGTAAATTGACATACCTATAACTTGTAAACTATCCTATCTTTCAAGTTGGATCAGACTGTACACGGTGTGCAAATTTAATTAAAATCGGTTCAGTAGCTTAGGAGCCGTCTCCATTTAACCTTTAACCTTTTTGTGTACCTATGCTGACAAGAAAAAACTATGCCTAGTCTTAATCCTAGTCCTAGTCTTTGACGCAGTGACGGAAAGCTCGTTTCTATTAAAGTATTGTGAAAATATCAATAAATCCCTTGTAGTAACGAAATACATGACGCTTTTCGACACCGAAAGTGCGTTTTCAACTTGCAGTTTTGATCTCTAAGTTATTTCTTAATTTTACAATAATAGTAACAAGAATAATTAAATCTGAGCTGCTGCTGCACAATACTGTAGAAACTAGGAAATACTTATATAATCTAGTGCTTTTTATTTCTAGATTATTTCCGTAGCCGGCAAGGGATCATCATGTCCTTTATGTCGGCTCTGTAGCCTAATGGTTCAATTGTCGGATTTGACTGCTTGAGGTCCCGGATTTGATTTCCGGGTCGGGCAACTAAAAGAAAATTGGGTTAAATCCTATCTGATAAAAAAATTCCGAATTTCTTATTTTTTTATATAAGAAATTCGGATTCGAATTCGTTGCTCGGGATTGGATGTGTACCCAGTTGGCGATAGGCTTGCCACCTATCACATTGTGGGACTTAGTGTCTTCAGCTAGTCGTGGGTGCCTCGGTTGTGCCTCTGCATACGTCTTCAGGGATATTGGCCTGAAGATACTTACTTTACTTACTTATGTCCTTTATGCTTATTTACATACAAACGATTATAAAGAGCATTCAAAACGAGTCGTGTGAAGTTGTTTATGCTGGGTTACATCACCTAAGAGGTGATAAACAAACGCAATTATCATTTCATTATTACCATAAACTGCGATAATAGACCGTCCTTCAAACTCTAGGAACATGTAGTTAGATGCTAAAATGATTTCGAAGTTTAATAAAAGTATAACCGTACAAACATTAATACAAACAGAAGACATTACAAAGACCTACAAAAGTAAACCCCCAGTTTCCGTCAAATAAAAAAAGCGACTAAGGGCGAGTTGGATTTGCCCATGAACCAAGTAACAGAAGTTCCGTAGCAGCAAGTAACATAATATAATCATTTTTCAGTACATATACCAGTGGTCGCGGTTTAGGATTTATGACGTATTAAAAAATATATTTACTAGATCTCGTTCAAACAAAATTTAGGTAGAGGTTTGCATGGTAATGTACCTATGATTCATTTTTTTTATTTATCATTTTTAATAATTTGGAAGTGCCTGTTGCGCAAATTAGGTATACAGTTTAGAAGTAAATAATATTAGAAAGCTTAAGGGGCCATGTATGCAGCAATACATGGCCCCTAGCAAGCATGTATACGTCAGCAATATACTGTTTTTTTCATACAAAGCGAGTATCTTGGCGACAAAAATACACAAGATTAACATTAATATGCTTTATAAGAATAGTGTTTCCAAAACACGATTAATTTCACTTTGCTCGATTGAAAAAAATCAAAAAGTTAACCCTTTTTTTAAAGCAAAACCCATATGTCTACTTCAATTATGAAAATATCGACACCAGATTTAACACAAACATAGATATGTATTATACCTAAAAGATAACTGTTTCAGTTTTTATGTTTTTTTTCAAATTACATCTATAGTGTCAAAAATAGTGATTTGGCGCTTAAAACATTTACTTTAGAGCGCAATATTTCATTGTAATCATGGAACGGGGGAGTGCGCTGATTGGCTGTTCTAGCTGACTAAGTATGGGGCCTTAATATCATTTCTGAAAACCTATAGATATATACCCCTCACGTATAGGTTTGATAAAAGAAAAATCGAGTTTTAGTTCGAAGTATGGGGAACCCCCGAAATTTAAATAAAAGCATTTATTCTATTTTCCTGTAAAGTTTTAATTAGGTTCATAGAAATCATCTGATTTATCAACTTGTTCTTTCAGTTTCGGAAAAAAAGATGTGACACATGGACCGGCAGACAGATAGGCAAAGAGACATGACGAATATGTAAGGGTTCAATTTTTTTACCTATGACTACGGAGGTTCCGTAAGCCTATATATGTTACCTACATTAAAAAACAGCAAACTCGCAATGTTTTAGTAAGATCTCGTTAAACAAATTTTATTATTCACAAAGCAAAAGAAATCCTCTGAGTAATATGAGCTTATCAACGTTTGTGAAATTCTTTAATGCGCCTTAAAATGTTTACGATTTTCTTTTACGTTACATTTATTCCGGGCTCTTCTATAGAATGTACATATACATACATACATCTACAGCTCGTTAAAGACTTAAGAGACGAGCCGGTTTGTTTGACATCAACGACAAGATCACGATCAAGTGGTAGAGATGATATCTATAGAAGATGAGTATTCCTAAAATAAAGGCTTTTATATGATATCGGAAGGCAAACAAGCATGCGGACTTTCTGATAGTAAGAAATTCACTCCGCCTAGAAACAGGTGGTAATGGAACGTTGTCAACCTGAGACCGGGTTGTTAGGCCGCGAGCAAAATGTAAGTTTACCGGCGAACTCGCCTTCAAAACCGAAAAACGTCGACGGCAAACGCTGACGTTAAAGGTAAGGCTACTAATCCGGCCGAGTCGCTGCAAAACTCTACTATCTAGTAAAATCTCATAGTGTTAGTGACGGTAGTGCCTTTTACGAGTTGCCTGGCGGGAAGGCAGATGGTCCAATTACCACACAGTGCAAAAACGGCTCGTTTGCCGTTCAATAAAAATATCTACCCATTGGTTTATGATTAGCTAATTTAAAGATTTTGATCGACGAGGCTTAAATTTAATCCCCGAATACTGGGAATAGGCATAAATGTAATAATAGAGGCAGTACATTGATAATTGTAAAGAAAAAATATTTTATACTACTGTTACTTCTGGCTTTACCTGTACGTCTTTATCAGGATAAAATAGTTTAGATCCTTCATTGATCAAACATTGAAAGCTTAATCAATGTCTATGCTGAAAATCATTAAATTAGTTCATCGACAATAACGTGAAAAAAGGACAACCAAACACACTTTTGCATTTTTAACCTACTCTTGAAGGAGGAAGTTATCAATTCGAGTGAATGTTTGTTACGTGATTACTCTGCCAATAATAAACCGATTTTGATGATTGTTTTTTGAAAAGATAATTATTTTTTTTATAATCTGACTAGTGGTTTGAGTTATCACTACAGTATAAAACAAAGTCGCTTTCTCTGTCCCTATGTCCATTTGTATGCTTAAATATTTAAAACTACGAAACGGATTTTGATGCGGTTTTTTTAACAGATAAAGTGATGGAAGAGGAAGTTTTATATGTATATTTTATACTCGTGCAAAGCCGGGACGGGACGCTAGTTATGAATATAATTATAGTAATAAACCTAGTGGGTATTTATTAGGCTTATTCATATAATTAAACATGTTAATGTAGAATGTAGGTATGTAAATATGTTTCATTTATTTTTAAACCGACATAGAATAAAGAGAAAGTTCAAAGTCCTTATTTTTTTATGTACCTAGTACCTAGACAGAAATGTAGTCGACTTCTATTTTTTTGTACCCTTAATTTTTTTAAAAGAACGCACTTCCGAAGTGATACTATCGCTACCAAGTCTAGATCTGACCATAATATCCCAAGGAAATCCAAAAAAGGAAGGAGTATTTTTTGTCAGCAGGTAGGTAGGTATATAGACAACGTGTTTAGCAGTTTTATTGCCCTTGACTTATTTTAATAGCTTTGCATGGTACACATGTAAACATATTTTTTGAATTTGGTAAATATATTTCTCCTGTAGACAGCAAATGTGGTGGTAGGTGCGTTACCAGCCAGTAAAGCCAGTCTTGGTAAAACGTCATGCGTAGACACGTAGGTATATACCTACCTAAATAAAGAAAGGCTTAAATATAGAAAGGCGATTATTTTCTCAATTTCCATACACAATCATTAGGTATACCTACGTAAAAGGAGTTGTGTTAATTACCTACTTTTTTATAACTCAATAACAGATTAACCGGTTTGACTGAAAATTGATAGGGAGGTAGCTGAACACCAGGAGACAGGCGAAGGATACTTTTCATCCCGTTCAATTGTAAGAAAACTAGGAAAAATAATATTTTAATGTTGCCTGTACAAACTGAACGGGTGCAACGAAGTTTGCTGAAGCAGCTAGTAGTTAGCGTCATCGGCAGAAATAAATCAGACGGTTAATTTAGGTAAGTCTATCAGAAATCTACCACCCAACAATAGTAAAAAAAGTATCTTCACGCCCATATCCCCGAAGAGGTAGTCAGAGGCACAACCAGGGCACCAACGATTTGGTTGAGTTAGTCGAAGACACTAACGGCCAATATTAATAATCAATCCTAATCCAAAACTTGCTGTCCAAGATTGATATTTTGATCCATTTTTATATTATCGCTTGCCAATAACATATCTACACAGGACAGGACAGGATAAATATGGCAATTAGGTATGGGATAGGCCGCCGGATACGCAGCTACCTAGATTGCTTGAAATCCATTAGATTGAGATACATTATTAACATTGGCCGTAAGTCCCACAATGTGATAGTCGTCTCTGTGGTCCAGGTGTTGGGCTTGACTTCATGAGGTCCCTTCGATTCCCGGGTCGAGCAATAAAAAGGAAATGTGGTTTTTCTTATTTTCTATTAAAAAAATGTTGCTCGGGTTTGAATGTGTGCCTGGTTGGCGATAAGCTTGCCAACAATAGTAATTATACTTAAATATATAAGATTTTCTTTTCACAGTAGGTAGATTTTTTTTTATTTTATTAGAAATCTTCGTGTGAAAATTTGGGAGGATCGAAACATTATGATTAACAGGTTATACAAAAAGCAAGTTAAAAACCGGTCTAGCAAGAACCTACCAGGCTAAGGCTGAAACGCTTGGGTTGCTACATTTCCGCAAAATCCGGGACAGTCTCGAAATTCACACACCTACTAATTTGTTTTTAATAATTGCAGTTTACTGCTATTTTCAATAAAAAGAATCTAATACATAAAAATATATCCTCATTTCCCTGGTCATCGCAGCAAGCGTAAACAAATAGGTAAGTATTACTAATTATTTTTTATGGTGTTAGTTACATATTTGTAAGCATAAGGTTCACGCGAAAAAAAGCAATATTCATAGTTAGGACAGGACATTGTCTTTTGGCTTAGCTAGTTTTACATAAATACCTATATTAGGTAGGTAGGTATATGGATAAATTGCAGGCAGCAACCAAACATCAAAGAAGAAAAAGTTATTTTTTTTATGATTGCTAGTCAACGATACTAATAAATGCTATAATAGTAAAATAAACATAATGAACACCTGTTACCGAAACTACAGGGATATGTATACCTACTCTTTGCCACTTTCGAGAATCGAACCGGAGCTTCATGATAACCGATATCACTAGACGTATGTACCTATTTGCAATAAAACTAAGATTTAAACTAAAATATATTATAAAATTAGGATTTAAACATTATGTATTCATTGCTAAATATTATCTTTCACAAATTAGGTAAGTCCTTGTACCTCAAATATTTTTTAAATAAGACATAAAAAAAAGAAAACGATATCGTTAAAATAAACCCATACCTGACATCTCGAAGCTTAAATGATGATGATCAAATAAGAATGAAGAGTTATAATACGTTAATTCCTATAACTCATAGCAACAATGTTAGGTATACAACATAATTAACACATTATTTGTATTCATAAAACACCGAACCATATAGGTAAATTAAAATAAAATCACTATCGAGAAAACCACTGTTTTGCCTAAAAAAAATTCACCATTTCTGCGTAACTAGAATTCACACAATGTTCTGCATCTTTCAGTATGTTTTGTTTATTCGAATTCGAGGCTATTCTGCGATAAAGCAACACACTCGTTCCTCGTGTAGGCCAACCGGCTACTAAACAATTACAAAACGTAAATACGATGAATCAACCAAAAGAGATATCATTTGTAGTGTCGAGAGTTAATCGTTACTGAAATCCACTCGATAGAATTTATAGTTTTATATCACATTTAAAATAATTAGCTACCTACAGCAGTAGGTACCTAGAGTTTGAAGCTGGTATCTTGCTTGTAGTCGCTGGATTACGAACAACTTTAATTTGCGATGTAATGTCACTTTTATCATATAAACAGGAAAATAATTAAGGGCAGTAAAATTGAAAAACTGACTATTTCATCACCTAACCACGTCGACTTCGAAATAGTCTCACATTAATTTTATTAACATCTAGTAGTTTTTGAGTTATACTTAATGATGCATGTTTTTTTACTATGTCGGAATTTTGGTACTGTTAAATATAAATAAAAAACTACTAGTCATATTATAATAAAATTAATATGGCACATTAGAATCATGACCTATATTTCCATAAAAGGACCAGCAACAAAGATTGACTATTGGCCGAGTAATCGCGTAACAAACATGCAAAAACACAGTCGGATTGAGAAACTCTTTTGTTTTGGAGTCAGTTAATAAGCACAGTTGTTATGAACAACATTGTTTATGAGCTTTTAACTGACTTGTATTTGTTTATTTAAGTGTACTTATATTGTGAGAAAACAATGATATGTGATAAACATGATTGCTATGGTGCCAATACAAGGTGACAAGATTGTACTTTCTGATCTGGATTTTTTAATTTACCGTATCAGCAAAGTTAGTTTAAAAATATATGGAAATAAAAATTACGGAGTTTTTGCTTATCAGTTTAGTTTGGATAGAATTTTAATATTGAAATGACATTCGATTACTTTTTTTGACATTCGATTACAAAAAACTTCAATTCGAGTTCCGCGTTAGCGCTCCTTTAATTTTATCATTTAAGCCGTTGGTCGTTTGTTAAATCAGGCACAACAAAAATGTGTCCAGATGGAGCAATTTACTGTTTAATGATAGATACTACGCCTCAATATTTTTCTATCTCAAATTTTATAAATTTTTTTCAACAAATCTTAGAAAAATGTAAAAGTACCTAATTTTATTTATTACGCGCTTAACCTATTACCAAGGATGTATGAGGAATGCGGGTTAATTTTTTTTGGGATTATAGTACTCGCATAAAAGCCACAAATTTTCAAATTAAGACGCTAATGGCTGCTACGTACGCTCCCTGAAATACCCAGTACCCTAAAATAGAATGAAATATGTCTTTAAGAAATGTATATCACCGAAATACCTGCTATTTGAACTCAAAACACATTTTTGTAAATTTTACTCGATACGAAAACGGCTAATTATATTTTGAAATCGACTTTTATATACATATAAAAAAAAAAGACATTATTATAAACAATCATACCTTCTTAAATACAAAACAAAATAAATATTTATATAAATATTTTGTAGAACCAGTTGTTTTTGCGTATTTTTTTATGTTTTTGAAATAATGTGCAAGTGTATCGCTTAATTTTATGACAAAATTTGCAGTAGAATAAACTACAAAAAATCGGCAGTTCTTTAATGGTTCACGAAAATGTTTAGCAATTGTGCAAGGTCGATTACTGGTGCGTTTACTTTATTTTTAGACACTTCAATTTATGTCAAAAATTATATTCTAACAACAACATTCATCGATCACAAAAACCGGTTTTTGTATACTACATAATATTTTATGTGTATTCTGACGTCACGGCTCAGTTCACAGGGACACTACATGTACTAAACTATACAATGTTAAATACTGGGCTGATAAAAAGAAATTTTTGACCAGAATATTCCCCTATGAGATACTTATCGGTCTCTCGTGGTCAAGTGGCTAGCGTACACGCCTAACTACATCGACCGCGAGGCTCCGGTTTGATTCCCGACGGGGGCAGGCATTTGTGTAATGAACGTTTAGATGTCTGCATTTCCGGGTCTGAGTGTTTATTAAATTTATTCTGGTATCTATTTAAGTATTTCTAATGTATTAGTATCGTTGACTAACACCTATAACACAAGCATATAATTTGCTTACTTTGGGGTTAGATTTAATTTGTGTAACTTGTCCAGGGATATATATTTATTTATTCCATCTAATGTGACGCATTATTTAAATGTTTTTAAGGTCACCTTTGCACAGTATCTCGTTGTTGACCTGGCAATAAGGCCGCCTTTGTGTATCTTATTGCTTAATTTTTATCTGATGAGGATGTATTTGTAATTTCTCTGTATTCGGTGTACAATAAACAGTTATTGTATTAAATTATATTGTATTAAAATAAACTGAGCGATTACATCAATCCTAATAATATATCTATCTAGCGAAACTCATTTATTGGAAGCATTTCAAAGTGTCGCAGACGGTTCTCAAAGTGTCCAAAGAGGTAAGCAGAGGCAGAACCAAGGCACCCACGGCTAGTTGAAGACACTAAGCCCCACAATGTGACAGGTGGCAAGCCCAACGCCAACCGGGTACATATCCAATCCCGGGCAACACTTGTTTTGTTAGAAAATTGGAAAAAACAAATTTTCTTTTTGTTGCCCGACCCAAGAATCGAACCCAGGACCTCATGCAATTAAGTCTAACAGTTGGAACGCAAGACCACAGAGGCGATTCTCATGTTAAATTTTCGTCATTTCTATCAAATTTTCGACAGATTAGGCTTTACATTAATTTTATCCTTATAACGTTTCCTTAATATTATTGTTAAAACGCAACAGTTTATCGGTTTGGCTGTTTTTTCGCTTATCTCAGAAAAATAAACAATGTTGATTCAGTGTTCAAACTTTGAAGTATAATTATGTGAAATCAAATTAAAATTCATTCAAATAACTTAAGTTATTTAGTGTATTTCGAATTTCAATAGCTTCACGTACTAGGCGAGGAATGTAGTGGGATTCTGTAGAAACTATTTGTGGATTATGTAGTTCTATCCAATGGTTGGTGGACGAATCTAAAAGATGTTCAGCAATATCAGACTTCTGAGGGTCATTTTTCTTAATTGCGCTGATATGCTCTTTAATATCGACAAATAAAATAAAAATAGATCGTGAGTATCCCGTATAAATAATTAAAAGTATCTTCACGCCCGTATCCCCGAAGAGGTAGGCAGAGGTACAACCAAGGCACCCACGACTAGCCGAAGACACTAAATCTTCGGCTACCACAATGTGATAGGTGGTAAGCCTATCGCCAACCGGGCACATTTCCAATCCCGACCAACATTTTTTTTTATTAGAAAATTGGAAAAATCTAATTTTCTTTGTGTTGGCCGACCCAGGATTCGAACCCAGGACCTCATGAAGCTTCACAGTAGCCTATCTAAATTTTTAATGCAATATCATTAACGTACAGAGAAGGTTTTTAGGATTTCATGAATAACATGTAAGTATTCGTAAGACTACCAAACAATTGAAGAGTCAAATAAACTGCAAAATAACATATTATTTCGTAATATAATAACATAATAAATTTCATAATGAATTCATAATATAAACGCATAACTATAGTTTACTTCAGTGAGGTGGTTAGTTTATTATCTAGCGTTATGTACCTATAGATAACTACTGGAAACTGAAAAATTTGTAAAAAATTACATAAAATCAAACTAATATCGACAATCAAACAGACAGATGAAACGAGAGCCTGCAATTAAAGTCCCGGATAATCCCGGGACTTTGAGACTCTTAAGATTTTTTTTTTATATTTTATTAATCCGACCCCAAAATCCTGGGACTCGAGATAGCTAAAATCTGAAAACCCCCGGGACCCAAACCCCAAGTACAATATAACTAAAACTGTAAAACTAACCTGTTCCTTGTCTTCTTGTGATTTCGGCCATAATGTGACGTTAACGACGATCTCTCCCATATCCTGACCCGGTTTGTTGGGGTCCCGTAGGCACAGCACCAGATCTTGTGATCTCCCTAGCTCCAAGGCTGTGAGGTCTATGTGACAGGAACCCATGAAGTCGTCTTGCAACCCCCAGTCGTAATCAAAAACCTGTCATTGTTATAAAATCAGGTAAATTACTTTAGTTGCATTGTCGGCCACCCAGCTAGTGCAATTGAATTATTAAAAGAAGGTACCGATCGCATCGTGCTAATGTGTGTGTGATTTTTTTTTATTTCGATTTGATTTTATTATGACCTTCACTCAAAGGTTATTTGGCAAAGATCGCTCCGAAGCCATTAGACCATCTTTTATTAAATTTAAATAATTGATGTTGTTGGTAATTCTACTAAACACCAGCTAAACTTATTTCAATTGTATGCTATCAATAAAACAAAAACAAAAGAAATGGAACATTTCAGAGGTGTCAGATTAGTCCAGTCATGTCAACTTTTGACATTTTTAGTTAATGGTATCCGAGGAATAAGATATTTGCGCCTAAAATAGCCCAGTTCTTAAGATTTTCAATATTTTTTAATTTTTTACTACTATGTTTCGTAGGCAGTTTAGTAGTTTAAACTCTTTCAAATTTTAAAAATACAAAGTATTGAAAATGGGCCATCTGAACTAGACTATCTTAGGCGCAACTACGTACGTTAGATCAAAAGTATATAGATATGTAATGTACAAACTTATCTGATAGTACTCAACGTGTTTTGTCTCTTTCTATTATTAACATTGAAAGAAGACATCGATAACTTATTGTTGTTGTTGTTGTTTTTTAATTTTATCCCAGTCGGGGAAAGGCAAAGGATCTGTGTCCATACAGCCACGTCTTCCGTATTAATAAATACGGAAGACGTGTTTTTCTTGTTATAAATTTTCAATTTATTTCTTGCGTATTAGTTCTTTATTTCAGTCATTAGTCACTATTTACATAGTCTTGTCTGGGTCTTGAGTAAAGCGGTGGTTTCGTTACACAAGCTCGTTTACGAGATTTGACGGCAGTGAGGAAATTCACGATACACTAATTTCTTCATGATTATTTCATTAGTGCACTTTTACTGAACAAAATCAAACTAATTCCCACCTAAATGAACCAATTTTTCTCATATTTTACACTAAATTCAATAATTGTGAAAAAAATACCACCATCTTCATTCACGATGGCGCCAAAACTCCCGATAACTTATTGTTTATTAAGTGTGTAATAAAAATGTCAATTTTGTTATGACGTCTAATATTGTCATTTTTGATGCACAATAAAGTCTAGGTATTCGTTCCAACAAGGGTGATGTATGTTGCAAATGTCTGTGACTATAGTCTCCTGCGTTGCATCACGTCTAAACCCGTCAGCTAAGCCTGGGTCCAGCATTATGGGTAAGCCTACTAGAACGATTTTCGGGAGATTGACCACCACTATCCTATTAGGGGCTAGATCCACGTTTGCCACTGTTGGATGTTTCTTCATCAAAACTGACAACTTACCTTCAACTGAACAACTTGAAATGGATCTTCAATAGGCACTGTGAAGCACTCATCCCACACTGGATTAAGGTCCCTATAAACTATCCTGGACTTGTGCAGAAGACGACCCCCAGCTTTGAACTTCACGTAGGGATCGCTGGTGCCTGACAACAAACCTGGTTTTGGACCCCACAAAACACACAATTAGAATAGAACAAAGCCAACTTAATATAATAAATAAAACTTTAAAAGGACTCTAAGGGGTCTAAATATCTACAACTAAATATATTATCTATTTTTATAGTTATCTATTTAAGTAGCGTTTTCTTAGGATCATTCTGATAAAAATAATCTATTGCAATATTCAGAAAGATATCTATCATCATTACGATTACCTATTAATCGGCTATACACTCGTATAACGAGCATCACTAAAAACGTGTCTCCTCACTAGTATAGTGGTACATCTAATACAGAGGTTCCCAAACTTATTTCATGTAACGCCCACTTTGAAAATCAGTTGTTTTGTAGCGCCCCCCTCCTCGTTTTTTTCTTGTCAATAACCTCAATAACATATTTGTTGCGCCTAGTTTAAAAAAAAACATTTTTTTCAAGATTTATACCGCCCCCCTCTAGGCTTCCAGCGCCCACAAGGGGGCGTTATCACCCACTTTGGGAAAGGCTGATCTAATATGTCATTATAATTATTCGGTGTCATAGGTAGGTACTCTACAGCAGAGCTACCCTGATAAATACCGATAAATTATATATTTAAACAACCATATATCAGACGCGTACAACGTTCTAATTTAGTTTGTAACTGTATTTGTACTACTTTATGAAATACTAGCTGCTACCTGCGGCTTCGCCCGCGTTTTCACAGAAACCCGGTGTGCGATCGGGATTAAAAATAGCCTATATGTTAATCCAGGTCACAATCTATCTGTCTTCCAAATTTCAGACAAATCCGTTCAGCCATTCGAGCGTGAAAGAGTAACAAACATCCATACATCCATACTTACAAACTTTCGCATTTATAATATTAATAGGACATAGCAGTATAGTAGTTTTCATCACAACGCTTTTACATTTTCCAAGTACGAGTTACAATTGGGTCTGCTAGAGGGCGTATTAAACAGCAGAGTCACTTTCAATGCGACTTAATTTTACAAACTAGCGCAAGTACAATTGTAAACTTTATACGAAGGTTATACGCGTTGGATGTACAGTATCGAGAAGATCGTTGGGTTAGAATTGATCTCGTAGAACACACCGCCTCGTTGGTCGAGTGGCTAGCGTACTCGCCTAACTACATCGACCGACCGCGAGGCTCGGGCTCGATTCCCGACGTGTGACGAACATTTGAATGTCTGCATTCCGGCTCTGGGTGCTTATTACATTTGTTCTGGTATCTATTTAAGTATTGCTATGTATTAGAATTGTTGACTAACATCCATAACACAAACATATAATTTGCTTACTTTGAGGTTAGATTCAATTTGTGAAAAAAAACAGTATCGACAAGGTCGGTCATCCGAAATTGATCGGTATTTATCAATATGGCTCTACTGCAGAGCATGACTCAATTTTCGCTTATCTTTCACATTAATTATCAAAGTTTATGGTCAAGTTTTAACTTGTTTACACAAAGGTTAATATTATCCTAAAAAATACATAAATATTGAGTATTTTAACGGAAACAAAATCTTAATTTTCGCAAATTTTTGTTTAGAAGGCTGATGTGAAAATTTACAGGATGGTGAACATCTCTATCATAATTTGGGGGTAAAGCTTTTATACACCTTAAACCTATAATTTATGATTTTAGCAGAATATGTCTCTGCAAAATATTCAGCTTAAATAGTTGTTATTAATAATTAATATTAATTAATTACACTATTGTATTACATATTAATTAATTACTACTGATACAGATTGTTCTATTGGGTTGTATTTTTATGATTATTTCTTTTGAAAGACGTTTTGTTTTTAGAGTATTAACTTGCAGAATTTAATGATATTGTGTTCGTACTTGATAAAAGATATATATATACACACTTCAATGTGAAATAGAAATGAAAATATCTGGCTTGCTTTCTAGCCGCACAGCTTACAGCAAAAAGTGTCGTTACAAATTTCGTGAGATTTTTTTCCGTCGATAAGGAACTTCGTTCCAAAAGTTTTTTATTATATTGGCGGACCTTGCATCGTCATAATGTTCGAAACAACGCGTTAGTTTTAAAACGTTGTTATTTTTTTAATGAAAATGCTCTAAAGCTGCACAAAGCCACCGTCTATTTTTATGGGGATGGGGTAATTTTTTAGTTAGTAACAACTAGCGGCTCAAAAATACGTCTACCTTACAAGTTTTAACTTAGTAGTCTTAATAGTTTGGAAATAATGTCACTGGCATGCGGACAGACGTACAAACAGACGTGTCGCTTCTATAATGCTCATAATTTATAGTAGTAGTATATTACCTTCAGGCCCACATCCTTAAAGAGGTAGGTAGAGGTACTACTAGGACATCCCCGACTACACAAACCCAAAATGTGATAGGTGGCAAGCCTATCGCAAAACGGGGGACATAATATATTCAATCCCAGGCATTGTTGTTTTATTAGAAAATTGGAAAACCTTTTTCTTTTATATTGCTCAACCCGAGGATGGAACCCAAAACCTCTTGAAATCTAATCCAACACTGGACCGCTAGACCACAAAGGCAATTACCGATAGTATATTGTTGTACAAACACTGACAGTTTAAAGAAAGAAAGTGGCATTTAATAGGAGGTAATCAAAGCTTTTAATAAACACTATTACTTACAAACTGTATTGAGAAAATTATTTATCGATTTAATTATCTCCAAAGCTATATTCGGATGTTTCGTAAAATTATATATACACATTTACGAAGCATGTACGAAATAACACATTAATTTTATTATCAATTTATCAGAGTAAATTGAACGTCCTCCCACTCTATAATTAAATGCCACATTAATTCGGAAAAATTAATTAGTCAATAACGCGTTATAAATTTTCTACAACCTGTTTTACTTTAGTGACAAACGGGTAAACATAAAACATTTACAGTAAACTAGCCTAGCCGACGAACTTCGTATCGATTGATACTTTAACAGTTTCTATGGGAAAAAAATTTGTTTTTCCTATTTTCCTAGCAAATTTCCCCGTTTACACAAGAAACTTCTCCAGAAAATAACAACACAAAAAAGAATTAGCAAAATTGGTCCCTCTATTCAGGCGGGATGCGATGACCAAGAGAAAATTGAATTAATTTTTATATATAAGAGAAAAGAAGATTTATATACCGATAAGGGTACAAATTCTGACTTTCTAACACTACCTAAAAATCCAACTGCCATAATAAAAAAGATAGACTAGAGTACCTATTACCAAGATTAAGTTTACATTATAGTCAAGTGTAGTTAATAATGGTGGTAATTTTGTTGCGCACTCACTAAACTAATTTTAAGTTATCCCTGTCTTCTTTCAACTAAAGTAACAGAAGGAGACAGAACACTTTTAGTGCTGTCAAATTAGACCGTACGCGTCATTTCTACAGACGTTTAACGTATTATTCGGAAAACGTTGATTAAAAACATCACGATTAGACATGTCCGCACTAATCTGACACGTCTAAACTGTTCCATCTCTTTTGTTTTTGTTTTATTTGAGAAAGATAGCATGCATCTAAAATAAGTTTAGTTTGTGAACAGCAGAATCACCACCAATGTCATATCAAATTAAACCTTGAACTCTTAATATTTTTATGGTAAGGCGGCAAAAGTTTCGCGCCTGGGAAAAGCGAACGAACCGAACGTGGATATAGGTATAGAATATGTACTGAACTCTTTATCAAGGCCACCACAAGTATAGGAATGTCAAGGTCCGCTTATATTCTTTTGTGTTTAAGTGGTTCTAAAGAGATCCATTTTTTCTACTTATCTCCATACTTCAGCATAAAGTTCATACACAAATCAAACGCTGAGAACTCATTGTTCGATTGAGCGATAAATATCCCGCCAATATGTTATTATTAGGAGGATTAGTACTAACTAAAAAGGTGATATACCTAGGTAGGTACCTACAATGGGGCCCTGTAGTACCGGGCGACGAATAGGGCTATGGTATCCTCTGCCTGTCGTAAGAGGCGACTAAAAGGGGGTTGGGGCTGTGAGTCAACTGATCGGGGTGTCAGTTGACTTAAAAAGCAGCCCGGGACGTCAGGTAGCATAGCATGGTGTGACCCCATGCAGCTGTCGTCAAAGTGATGCCATCAGAAGGGGGAGGCTTCTGAGCGGATGAGCCTTCGGGCAGGTGTAAGGGTGACAGCGGTGCGTTCTTCGGAGATCCCGCAGTCACCCGATACGCACAGAGGACTGTCACCGAGTGGTTTTAGCCGGTAGGAGTGCGGCATAGCCCTCCACTTCCCCCGAAAGTGGCGGGTATCCATGAGAATTTCCACTCGTTAAAAAATAAGGTACCTACAATGATTTCTTATTGTATTTAATCTCAATATTTAATCTTTTTAACCGACTCTAAAAGGTGGTTATCTTTTCATCGGTATGTTTTTTTTTAATGTTTGTAAGGCTACCACTCGACCAATAACGAATGTATTTTAATGATTTTTTTTTAAATGTGTAGGTCATGATTAATAGGGATGGCGACATATGAATAGTTTTTGTGTACTTAAGTTGCTGATAGACTTGACTATTCACTTGTAATGAGCATTTGTGCGAATGTTACATCATAGAAAAATAACGAGAACATTTTAGCGAGCATTCTATTGAGTGTTCTGGCGAGCATTCTAGCGAGTATCGTTCGAGCTTTTTGCCGAGCCAAACTCGGTCTCCGCTCTTAGGCGTCCCTCCCTGCATCCCTATTGCTCTGT
>NJDC01011366.1:27306-43771 GCA_002245475.1 Calephelis virginiensis | reverse complement strand
TCCGCAAAAAAATTTCATTCAAATATATCCAGTGGTTAAGTCACAGGAAATTAATTTTCATTTTTAACATTTTTCACATGCTGTACTTGTTACTAAATTATCACAGACAGGTTAAGGACCGCCGCATCGGTAAAGATAAATCACATGTTGCCAGCTCGCCTCTTTAAGAGACAAGAACATTTGCACTTAAATTAGTTCATAAATTTTATTTGCAGATGTAAATTTTTGCATAATAAACTTTATGTCGTAGCGATAAGAGTCATAAAGCACGGCAGAATAGTAGAAAACCTGCGGAAATAATGTATTCTTTCAATTACGCACGTTGCTAACAATCCGAAATTGAGTATGTGCGAAAGGGACCAATCTAGGTTCCTTTGTTTTTATTTCACTTTCTTGTCGAATCCTGTGCCTATTTATTTAAGTTGGTCAGTGGGTCAGTGTGTCACCGAAATCCTGTGACGTTGCAAGTGTTATTGCTAATTCTTAAGCGCACGCGTTTCAATTTCGCCGCCTTTGTATAGTGTCGGTCGGCGCAAAGCAAAGTGCCGCCATTGTTTATGTTTGTAAAAAGGTATTAACTATGTTAAATAGGACGCTTTGTTTTATGGTGATAAGGACACGATATTTAGAATAGGTACTTAGTAACATTTTTATGTGAATTGTGTGAATTTAGACGCTCGTTTGTGTTATTAATTATTATAATGCGTCATTACAATTATACAGCTTCGGAGTACACCGATATGATTTTAATTTATGGGGAATCTCGCGGAAACGCAGATTTAGCACTGCGGACATACAGAGAAAGGTATGGAAACACCCGTGTGTGTCCTACTAATAGCCGTACTATTGTTCAAGCTGTCCAGATAATACGGGAGAATCAACCTTTAATCCCACATTCAGATAGTGCTCCTCCACGAAGACATAACCTTGATGAACAAATTTTAAATTATTTTTCACGCAACCCAACATCTAGTCTGCGTAGGGCAGGTCACCATTTTCGTGTAAATCATAAAATTATTCATCAAGTTTTAAAACGTGAGAAACTGATGCCTTTCAAGTATGGAAAAGTGCAGGCGTTGTTACCTAGGGATAAGCCTGTAAGAGAGGCCTTCTGCGATTGGATTTTAAGAAAAAATTCAGATAGCCCCGACTTCCTGTACAATGTGATGTGGACTGACGAAAGTACATTTACAAGAAATGGTTTATGGAATCGACAAAATCTTCGTCACTGGTGTGATATCAATCCATGTTTAACTCGGGAGACTTCGCACCAGTACCGATTTTCTGTTAATGTGTGGGCTGGCATACATAGAGATACTATAATTGGGCCGGTTTTTATAGATGGTAATTTAAATGCCCAAAAATTTCTAGAGCTTTTAAATGGACCCGTCACGGAGTACACGGACGAGCTCTCGTTGGACGTGTATTGCTGAATGTGGTACCAATCGGATGGAGCACCTGTTCATTCAGTGGTGTCTGCCAGAGAGCGTTTGTCTCAAATATTTGGACAGCAGTGGATTGGCCGTCATGGACCATCGCGATGGCCTACGAGGTCACCGGACCTCACGCCATTAGATTTTTTCTTGTGGGGATATGTTAAAAATGATGTTTATTCTACAGAAGTTGATTCTGTACATGATTTAAAAAACAGAATAATCAGATCTTTTGACAAATTAAAGAATATGGCCAATAATGGCGACCTTTTATCAAGAGTGAGAAATGGCATTATAAGACGATGTCGTTTATGTGTTCGAGTCCATGGCGGACATATTGAAAATCTAAAAAATTAATATGAAAATTAAGTGATTTAACCAAGTGAGTGTTATTAATAATTTCATAAAAAAATCTCGAGAACTGTGTTTATTTGGTGTGAATGTTTTGTTCAAAACATTACGACGCATCGGTAACGTAGGTACCTACTCGCACCGCGCTGTTGCCGCTTCTATCTTAGTACTCACATGTTAGTGACCTGATAACTACAAATGATGTTCTATTTCATTACCATTTTTATGCTATTTAGTTTGTTCGAATTTTTTTTTTTAATTTCGTTGTCAGGATTTATTTGATAGTGACAAAGTATTCCTATGAACTGTTTTGCCTGTATTTTCATTTAATGTTGTATTGTTTTCTCCACGCTGTATAAAAAATATATTAAATTTAATTCATGAACAACTCTGTACAACTAAGTTTCATGTTCATCGATTTTATGACCTCCCTTTCAAAAAAAGAACCGTCACACCATTTTCTTTATTGACTGAGTTATCGTGAAACAAACATATAAAAGATGTTTTGTATGTATATGCATTAAGTAGTTCTATTTGGCATAATTGTGTACACCAGGACGCCATATTTCATTTATTGTTTTCCTGTAACGAGTTGGCTGGAAGAAATTTCTTTCATTAGAGATAAGCTCGCCTGTTGTACTAACGTTATTATTCTTAAGTTTTCTGTAATTTCTGCTGTATACAATAAAGAGTTCATAATAATAATAAGAAATGTACAATTCATAATATTAATAATAATAAGAAACCGTTGGTCGCTATTTGACCATAATAAATTTTAACATCTTGTTCATAAGAACGCCATCTTGATTTCTCGAGACTAACTACTTTGTTTCCAAACTGTATGGTGCGGCATCTGTGATCTTTTATCGTTATCATCAATATATTTGTGTGTCTCAAATGCATGGTAGTGTGGGTGATGTTTTATTTATTGATTTAATGTACTTTATAAGCATTATTATTGAAAAATATTAGCATTCTGTACTTTTCCGACACACAAACTATAAGTGTGCCAAATTTTATGCTCCTCTCTCGACGCAATTTTCGTAAAAAGGGTTCCAAAGTTTTGGCATCACGTATTAATATATAGATTATTATTATTAATTAAAATGTACTTTAAATAGTATATTTAATATTTTCCTTCGTCACTTGTAATGTTTTATGTATCATTATTTTGTAAATAGCATACCGGTTTCGCTTATACAGCATCAACAGGACTAAAACTTTAACATCACCCTACTTACATATTACATACTTAGTAGTTTAATTTCTAGCCCTGATAATGGTGTATAAATGAAACCGGTAGGCTATTTACAAAATAATAAATTATAAGTGATACGTAAAATAGTACAAGTGTTTCCTAATTTAAAAATATGAATACTTTAAATAGGTTGATCGGTAGTAGGTAGGTACAAACCGCAACCGTAACCCTTTAATTCAATCCAGTGTATACGGACAGCCAGACGATACCTGATCAGTGCAGTTATTTTTAAAGTACAAAAACCTGTACCTGTATCAATATGTACTTATTATTACCAAAGACAATGGTGGTAATTTCGTTTCGCACTTACTAAACTATTTTTAAGTTATCGCTGTCTTCTTTCAACGAAAGTAACTGAAAGAGACAAAACACTTTTAGTGCTGTCAAATTAGACCGTACACGTCATTTCTACAGACATTTCATCTATCATTCGAAAACGTTGATTAAAAACATCACAACTTGACATGTTCGGATTAATCAGACATGTCGAAATGTTCCATTTCTTTCGTTTTTGTTTCATTTGAAAAAGATAGCATGCATCTAAAATAAGTTTAGTTTGTGAATAGCAGAACGTAGTTTTGGCGCCATCGAGAGAAAAGAAGGTCGAAGTTTTTTCATAATTATTGAATTTCGTGTTAATTTTGAGTGAAGTCAATTTTGGTGGCATTCCGTACAATTTTGTTCAGTGAAAGTGCACAAATGAAATAATCATGAAGAAATTAGCGTATCGTGTATTTCCTTGTTGCCGTCAAATCTCATTACATGAGCTTGTGTAAAAAGGCCACCGTTTTACCCAAGAGCCTGACATGACTTACTGACGACTTATGACTGATGACTAATTATAATTGATATAAAATTTGATGCAAATTTCTACTTGACTAATGGCAAAATACTAACGAGATTGCCAAAACCTAAAGAAAGAAAAGAATAGCAGAACTACCACCAATATTATACCTATTTACTAATCTCTGTTATCGCTAAGATACGGTAGGCACGTGCAGGTGAAAAGTCGTTTGGATAAACTCAAGCTCAAATTATGAACGAAATGATACCTATATTATTTAATTCCAAATAGCTTTGGCTCGAAACGTTGGATCCTCTCAAAAAGCGTTGTATTATTTAAAAAGATATTTCCTTTAGTTGAGCTTCCAAATTGAATTTTAGATCAGAGCTTATAAATATACTTTTCTTTTTATGATATTGGAAGGCAAACAAGCAGACAGATTTCCTGATGGTAAAAAATTTCACGCCGCCTAGAGACATCAAAGGTGGTAATGTGGTAATGATGCGTTGCCAACCTTAAACCGGGATGTTTTTTGTTTGTGTTCCGTTTAATTAAATTGTAAGTACCAGACAGTTTTTAATCGACTCATCTGGTTACTTATTTCTTCTACCACAACCTCAGTACTCTTTACAGTCATGTTGGAATGCGGAGAGGTAGGTCATAAAATGTTTGAAATCCTTGCTTTGCAACGCAAACTCATCATATTAATTAGTGTAAACGCGGTGAGCATTTCCTACTAACAGAGGACCTTTCAAATAAGCTGGTAGGGTTGTCACAAAAAGCTTAACTACTTGCCTCGATTGGTAATGCAAACTTGCCATTTTTAATGTATACAGGCGACTAGCATTTCATACATACAGGAAATCCACCTGCTTTTAAGCTATTGATGTACTAACAAGAAAAGTTTGGAACTAATTAGCCACGCGACGTTACGTAGTTTAGGATTTTAGTTATACTGTTATAATAATTTAATCAAATTTAGATTACTAAATTAAACCCTAACTGCCATAAATGAAAACTGAATACAGTGTAGTTTATTTTTCTTTCTCAGAAAAAAATCAGGGCGTAGGGTAATTTGAAATAAAAGTCAAACGAAAAATCAGGTTAGGTAGCCGAAAACAAAAGGCCTTCTTTTTGTACAGCAAGCGAACAATCAAAACGCAAGGGAAATTAGCAAAACGTGACAAGAGATTACGTGTTCTCCGGATGGGTGTTAAAATAAGAATTAAATTATTCAAAAACAGGGCAATATCGGAAGTGGTCGACATAAAAACTAAAGAAGGAAATTGTGCGAGTTGAAGGAAGAGTAGTAAAAGTGGATAATCAGTTCTCACACTTCAAAATAAAGTCCAGTGTAGTAAAAATCGCGAGCTTAGCAAGGGTGAATAAACTTTTATGTCATTATATATATTTTATTGAATCAGGCGTTACTTTGCCGCAATCCATTATAATAGACATAAAATAAGCCTTTATATTGCTAATTCCGCGTAAGCAGTGTAACTGTTGTGGCAAATAATCCTCCAAATGACACAGAATGTGACAAGCCTAACTAACGTTCCCAACGCCCATTTCTGCGACCAGAACACGAATAAAGGAAGTTCTCGGGAAACAATATAAATTGTCACGTCCTCCGCATCCTACCTAAAGTTCCCACCTCCCACCTCCGCGACTAGATCACGAATAGAGTCCGAACTCGGGAAACAAAACCACATCACGTCATTTGCCAACTTCGTCGAAGCACTCACCACAGAGAACACCAAATCGCACTCGACGTACGTTTCGCCTCGACACCGAGGCATCCTCAGGAAATCGACCATACCATACAAACGACGACACACGAGTGACTTGCCGCAAATTCTTTTTTGAATGACTAATTTGTTGCTAACCTCGCAGTTTTTGCAACTTCACCGAGCTTTGTGGGACGAGCAGAGTGCTCAGCCCGAGACATCATTATTAAAATGGATTGGACTTTACCTACCACGCCAACAACTAGGGCTGTCTCCCGGGAGACCGTACCTCGACTTGGTGCTGCGTTCTTGTTACTGGGTGGACTTGATGGAGAAGTAGTGGTGGCTCGTCTCTCGGCATTAGGCGCTGAGACCGGCGGCGACGGTGTAGTGTGATGTTGTTGTTTTGTGCGTTCAGATTGCCACCGCCTAGTTTGCACTCTTATATAGACTATACACCCCAATATAAATTATTCGTAATCGCTTCACGAATCGATTGTATAATTCTGTGCGAATCGATTTTTGTTACAAATTCGTAATAATGGGGAATTCGATCTATTTATTTGTTTATTTAACAATGTTCTGGACACATTATTGTGTTTTATGATTTCTAATTGTTCTACAATATTTAGCCTAATTCCTTTTTCACAAGTATGAATTATTTCGAAGGAGTGATCACTAGGCAAATTGGAACCAGCTTCCAAAAGATGTTTTGCGAAATGGGATTTATCTAAATGTTTATTTCTGAACGCCACTATATGTTCTTTGTAACGTGTTTGAAAACTCCGACCTGTTTGACCTATGTATGTTCCGTTACATTCAGAACACTGAAGCCTATAAATACCTGACTTATCTTTATTGTCTAATTTGTCCTTACCTTTACAAATTTATCTTAACGGATTACGTGTTTGGAAAGCTACGTGTATATTATTAGAATTTATGGAGCGTTTAATCTTTTCGGAAATTTGTCCCTCATAAGTGAAACTAGATTTGTAACTAACAATACTTCTGGTGGCACTGCAAAAAATAATCGTAACATTGTTTTTTTTTATTTATTTTTAATTAAACTAGTAACAATGTTGCTATTAGAACCGTTTGCCTCTGCCATCTGTCATCTGGTGTTCTCTGTGGTGAGTTCTTCGACAAAGTTAGGGAAGGACGTGACAAGTGGTTTTGTTTCCCGAGTTTGGACTCTATCCGTGATCTGGGTGCTGATTATGTATCTCAGTTGCTAACTAAAAATGGAAAAGTGTACATCAAATGACGTCATTAGTGTTTGCTATCTCTATTGTATTGTTGTAAGTACTGTTGGTCAGTGGAGATAGCAAATATAAAACACGTCATTTGACTGCTATTTGATGTACACTTTTCCATTTTAGTTCGCAACTGAGATACATAATGAGACCCCTGGTCGTGGAGGTGGGAGGTATGAACTTTACGTAGGGTTGTCACATGCGAGGGACGTAACAACTTATATTATTTCCCGAGTTCTTCCTTTATTCGTGTTCTGGTCGCAGAAGTGGGCGGTGGGAACGTTAGGTAGGCTTGTCACATTCCATGTCATTTGAAGGATTATTTGCTACTACAGTTACACTGCTTACGCGGAATTAGCAAAATTAAAGCTTATTTCACATCTGTCATTATACATGTAATCCTTCCTCTTGAATCAATCTATCCATTGAAAACACCGCATCAAAATCCGTTGCTTATAATAAAACATCTTAGTGTACATTGGGACAGACAGCGGAAAGCAACTTTATGTTATACAATGTAGTGATTCATTTAAGTGTTTGTAATTAAAACCACATAAATTACAATCAAAGTACTAATTTTAATGATTCCTTGACAATACAAAAGTCAAACTATCCAAGTGGCATAAGAATGTGATAGCTCTAGTCTCCGCTTTTTTTTAAACCGGACATAAAGGGGTTTTACCGTGTTTGTGTTTGAGTGGTATGTGTACCAGTCACCAGACATCGTGATATTTCGATTCGGGTTTTTTTGTTTGAAATTTGACATGACCCCTTGATGTGGTGATTGAACATAATCGAGGTGGTTAAAATAAGTTTACATTATTTGAAGGTTTTGTCTGTCTCTACGGTTTTTTTTTAAATTTTAGTTTTATTTAATATTTATTTTCATAGAAACGTTAATAACAAAAGAGATAATATGCAAAAAAAACAACACCAATTTATTTTTTCTACTACAAAGTTCTATGTTTATTGTTTTCTGTGCGTTGAAAATGTTTAAAAAAACTCGAGTGCCTGTCATAAAATAAAGAGCAACATTGTTCTGACTATTATATGGCCAGTTAATTTTGTACAAGGCCATAATTCTTGATTTGGAAGGTTTATTAGCAGTATTTTTTATAGCATACGAGCGTAGTAATTATGGAAGACGTAAAAATAACGGCTTTATCTTCGTTGTGATACGGGATGGAGTTTTGGGTGTTTTATTTATGAATTCAGAGCAGGAATGAAAATTAATGATTCTTAAAGCAAAGCTATGTAATACTAGCTGTCAGCGCGGGATATAAATTATAGGTAATCGGGGAAAGTGGGCTCAAGCCTAGGGTGGCAAATTTTAGGGGAGACCAAAATTTGGAGGATGAGAAAGGGTCAGTAGACTTACACCTATAGTGTAAGTCTACTGACTACCCTACCCTCTGGACCGGAACATGACACTGTTAATATGTCGACAGGAATAGATAAGAGGGTGGATGCCTACCTTCAAGTATTTTATTAATAAATTTTAACTTCCCGCTAAAATTGTAATTTTTCAAAAGTTTTTTTTAAAAAAAACCTTAAGTACTGTTTACTTTTCGAAAATCCGATTGTAATCAGATCTTAATGTTTCGAGGTTTTGAAAACCCCGTAAAATTTTAAAAACAATTTTTGAAAGGTTTTATTGATCGTTTGATCTTTTAGGATAATATAATGTTTTGAAAAGTTTTTTTGCCGAATGATAAAATAAATAATTAAATAAACAAGTCACACAAATTGAATCTAAACCCAAAGTAAGCAAATTATATGTTTGTGTTATAGGTGTTAGTCAACGATTTTAATGCATATAAAAACTTATATATATACCAGAATAAATTTAATAAACACCCAGACCCGGAAATGCAGACATCTATTTAAATTATGGTATTTATTTGATATGTGTTTATTTGAAAATTTCATAAAAAGTATTCCGTACTTCTTTACTAATATTACAAATTTGACAGTTTTTTTTAGTTTTTTAATCTATTATCAGGGGCCTGGAGCTCTTATTATGCAATATGCCCATGACCATAGGCAATATTCATTGCGGTATTTAAACGGTTTTGAACGGAAGGCACGATAAGGCACGATTTCAACCCACACTATTCTTCTTTCGCTGACGACGATTTAATATAACTATCTATTTTTTTGTGAAATGAGTAATAAAAAACATAACGCAAGATTGAAAATCTCAAAATGTTTAAAATCTTTTTTTTTTCATTTTTCAATAAGTACTTAATAAATAATAACTAATACAAATTGTTGAACTCACGTACATTTTTGCCATAAAACATAGTTAGTGTTCATTTCATTAAATAATAAGTTGTAATAGTTATTCCAAGTAAGTAGTTAATTACTGTTAATATGGGTGAATACTTGTAAGTGATTCTCTAGTAGGTAGTTATAATAGTATCATTGTATAATCCTGTTATGCTATAGTTGATGATTTAATTTAGATAAATAAATACCGATTTAAAAATGAGAAATTGTATCTTCACGCCCATATCCCCGAAGAGGTAGGCAGAGGCACAAACAGGGCACTCACGACTAGCCGAAGACACTAAGTCCCATAATGTTATAGGTGGCAAGCCTATCGCCAACCGGATACATGTCCAATCCCGAGCAACGTTTTTTTATTATAAAATTGGAAAAACCCAATTTTCTTTTTTTGTTGCCCGACTCGGGATTCGAACCCAGGGCCTCGTGCAGTCAAGTCCAACAACTAAACCGCTAGACCACAGAGGCGAGAAATTGTATCACCCTTTTTTATTTTCTAAGTAATAAAATATTATAGCTCTCATTATGTTGATTATGAAACTTTATTTTTTTGGAATTTAATTTTTGCATTTTTCAAGAAAGAAAATTTAAGGCCAGGCCAGGGGCGGCGATTAGCTAGAATTCGGCGCTGCTAGTTGTATCGCCAAAATTCATAATAGCCGCCACAAGTTTCTTTTTATATTTATGTTTAATCGTTTTTCTAGTTTTATAGACACATACATATTTTCAGAATAAATGTATTACAGGGTAATTAGGGATTATCGAGTACCAAATAAGACGTTCCTACCATTCCTGCCTATTTACATTCCTAACTCTTTCCACACAAACACGCCGATTCTGAAGAATCTTGACACAGCCCTTGGATAATCTGACCGATTTTATCGTTTTTCTCGTTATTTTGTTATACAGGGTTACGACAGGTTAAAAAATATACACTAAGGTACAACACTTACGTATATTTTTTGATTACCTGTTTTCTTTTGTATTTATAAATAATTACAATGTTGCTGGTGGTGAGAGACAACCGTGGCCTATAGACATTATAGAAAAAAAATATATGATACTTTTATTATGGCGAAAGAAATAGATGAGGTGAGTGGATCTCATTGCAACAATTTTTTTTTTGAATGACTAATTTGTTGCTAATCTTACGATTTTTTACAACTTCACCGAACTTTGTGGGCCGAGCAGAGTGCTCAGTCCGAGACATCATTATTTAGATGGATTGGGCTGTTACCTACAACGCCAGCAGCAAGGGCTGTCTCCCGGGAGACCGTACCTCGACTTGGTGCTGCGTTCTGGTTACTGGGAGGACTTGATGGAGGAGTATTTGTGGCTCGTCGCTCGGCGTTAGGCGCCGGGCGCAAGAGAGGTATTCGTCGCCGAGACCGGCGGCGACGGTGTAGTGTTATGTTAAGGTGATGTGAGATTGTCGTGTTCCGGTTTGGAGTTGGGAGAATAGCGTTTGCCGCGGTTATTGGGTCCGGGGGATCCGATAACACGTGGCGAGGTCTTCTATGATCGGGGGGAATTGCAACAAAATACTTGGTGCAGTAAATATTCAGATTCGTAATATTATAAAAATTAAAAAGCTGCGTGTGTATTAAGATGTTAAATAGGTTACTGGAACGCTTCCAAAGCTTTACTATTTTTTGGCTGTTGGTCGTGAGTCACGTGAAAATAAAAGCTTTTCTGGAATAGGCTTGTGTTGACCCCAAATTTCACCAGAGAAATAATCTAGTAAGTAAGCAGTTCTAGAATTGTTACTTAAAAAAAGGTTTACGTATTTCATTATTTGAATAATACTCATTTCATTATTTGTAATTTTTAAAGTATCTTCACGCCCATATCCCCGAAGAGGTAGGCAGAGGCACAACCAGGGCACCCACGACTAGCCGAAGGCACTAAGTCCCACAATGTCATAGGTGGCAAGCCTATCGCCAGCCGGGCACTTATCCAATCCCGAGCAACATTTTTTTTATTAGAAAATTGGAAAAACCCAATTTTCTTTTTGTTGTCCGACCCGGGATTCGAACCCAGGACCCCATCCAGTCAAGTCCAACAACTGAACAGCTAGACCACAGAGGCGACAATTGTAATTTTTACCCATTAAAATTACCTTCAAAGCATATTTTAAATTTTTTTTTTACAAAATGAAAGTCAAATAATCTAAATGGCTAGGGATGTGAGAAGTCCATTGTCTTTTTAGAATAATCTGTGCATTTAGTCGCGATGCCGTCTGAGGTAAGCTTTGTGTGGGGAGCATCTCGGTAGATGTTTGTATATCCGGATCTAGGTGTTTGTTTATTTAATTTATTCCACGATTGTCAAATTATCATTAACATCTTCATTGTCTATAAGCGACTTCATCCAATTTTATCCTAAATTAGATAAAAAGAAATAACTTCAGAACTTTTGCGAATTTAAAAATAACCATTTCTACTAATCGTGGTTTTATCTCTACTTACACCTTCGAAGACATGGGTTTAAAGCTACTTTTTTGTAAAGTTTCCATAAACATTTAGTTATTCTGTTCCATATTGCTTGTATCAAAATAAAAACGCCGTTTTCGCATGTAAAGAGATAGGCATTTTAATAAATTTAACATGCAGTTGTAGGCTAAGTGGGCCATTACACGATAGTTTTATTGTTAGTTTTACCACAAAGCCCTCACCATGAGTTAACGGCTTGCCAGTTTACTTTACTCGATACCGTCTCTGTAAATTATTTGTATGAAAACTTTGAACAGCGCCTCTATTGGTTACTATAGACATATTTTAAGTCAAAAGTATCATTAATTTCGATACTCTCTGGCAACCATGCAGAAGGACTTGGCATGTAGACATGTATGTATATGTAAGATGTTCTATATGTTCAAATGTTTTTCTAAACATCGTGTTTCTAGTTATTCATTCTCTTTAAACAGAGTGTTGTTTTGTCTATATTTTTTAAATAACAAAACAACATTTTTGTATTCGTCGTAACTCGTAACTTTTTTCAAGTCATAAGATTTGAAAAATGGTACTAAACAATCTGTAAAACTTATACTACAATTAAAAAAAGGAATAAATTAAGTTTTGCAATGTGTTAATAAATTATAGCTCAATTTTCATTCATCATCATCATAATCATCAGCTGGAGGACGTCCACTGCTGGACATAGGCCTCCCCCAAAGAGCACCACCATTTACATTAAAGGAAAGGAATTCCCTGTAGTGAGCTCAAAACATAAATTACGTACCAGCCAAATTTCGATACGATTTTGAGTAGATTCGACGTGAATCGAGGTCATGATGCAGACAAACAGACCGAGAGACTGATAGACAGGCAGATAGATATACAGGAACACATACATACAGAAAGACAGGCAGGCAGGCAGATAGAAAGAAAGACAAATAAAAGTCTAAAAATGGTGAAAACGAGTTCTGTTGCACCTATTTATTTGCCAGCAACAATTTTTGACCATGTTCAAAGTACAGAGTTCACTCTTCTACAGCTTTATTATAAGTATAGATGAAGTTCTACCTAATGTGTGTAGTCAATGAATAATGTGAATTATACCAGTTGTAAGAGTTCAGCAGGTGGCCGCGTGAGGTGCGCAGGAGTTCCTGAGGTAGACGGCACCGGATCTACAGATGCTTGTCGATTGTGTGAAGAGTCTGGGGACAAAGATTATGTATTTTTACTACGCCTGCTGCTGTTTTAAAAAATGAATTCTCCGATATTTGTAATAGATGATTTTTTTCTTATTATTATACATATAGAATAAATGCCGTTCGCATTCAGAAGAAATAGTCTAAGAGCCGGTGGGAGATCGACCTTCACCGATCTGATAACCAGCTGAGACATATTTTTTATTAAATATAATTTATAAACAAATATGCCTATGATTACTTGCCTATCTGAAAGTGTTCATGGCTATTTTTAATGAAATTATCTATGCTCTAAGTATGAGTTTTTGCAGGCAAGTCTATGTGACTGATTTTGTAATAAAATACTCTAAAATTTGATATAACTTTCGATAAGTTAGCAGAACGATGGGGTCCCCTATATTGACTTACCTGTTCACATCGGTTTGCCAGGTAGCTATACACAAAAATGTGTAGTCAAGCCTACTAAGGCATATTCTTTGAGTTAAAAACTAATAGTGACATAAAATTCATTTCGTAATCAAAAGAATGAAAGTGATGAAAAAATATGGATTAAAGTTAATTTAATTAAAAATAGCCATGAGCACTTTCAGATAGGCAAGTAATTATAGGCATATTTGTTTGTAAATTATATTCGATAATAAATATGTCTCATCTGGTTATCAGATCAGTAAAGGTCGATCTCCCACGGTCTCCTCTACTAAAAATAAAGTTTCTTAGATAACGTTATCCACATAATTTATCAAAAATTTTATTTAAAAAAATTAGATTCGACAAAATCTTGACGAGTTATTTTACAAGCTACAGTTGGTTTTGTTTAAAGAACATTGTGATTTCGTTATTATTGTAACGTATCGACCAATTAAAACCCAGATAACTAAATGCTCTGTTAAATAATTATTGGAACGAAGATTTTAGGCTTCGCCCATACCAATGTGAACAAAACGTCCTGATCAAGTTCAGTTTCTGTTATAAGAAATCAAACGTCGAAATGTACTATAGACAATTTATGCATTTTGATTTATTACAATTTAATTTTGTCGCCTCTTTGGTCTAGCGGTCCGGTGTTGGACTTGACTTCATGAGGCCCAGGGTCCGTACCCCGTGTTTTGGCTAGTCGTGGGTGCCTAGGTTATGCCTCTGCCTACCTCGTCACGAATACGAGCGTGAAGTTTTTTTTTATTTACAACTTGCCCGGGTAGGGATCTTACATATTAATGCTCCCATAATGACAGTGTTATGTTCCCGTACGGAGGGAAGAGTAGATAATATGTACTAACACACCATAGTTTTTGTGTCTACAGGCCACAAACTCTTAACACTAGGAGATCCGTGTGCTTCCTCACAGTCTTATGACTTAAGTCTTAAAAGAATACTATAAAACATTACATATATTTTACTATAGTTAATAATGTCTCATATCTACACTTCACCTGAAGGTCGAAGAGGAATGCTATTTAACACAAATTTACAGTATAGTACAATTCTAACCTTACTACTCTATACATAGCACGTAAAAGCTTATTACATCCTGAAGCTGGAAACGCACCATTGACATCTCTAGTCTATATGCAACGTGTATTTCTTACTGTCACCAGATCCGTCTGTTTGCCATACTAATCCATCAAAACTTACCATCCCTTTTACGGAAAAGGCGCATCCTCCGCCACTTCCTCACAGCTATCTTAAGTTTCTTCATCAGCAGACAATTGGAAATGACACTCACTATCCTGTGCCGCCATATTGAACACATCTATTTATTGCTTATGGCATTTTACTGTTTATTTTTTTCGTTGCTGTTTGTAATTAATACTATTTTTAGACTATTTTTTTATTAATCTACTTTTTCGCAACAAATGTGTATAACGAATGAATCTTTTTGTGGCATTTCAACATTATTTGCCAGTTAACCAGCTAGCTTTATTTAATTAATTATTATTATTTAGAAGTGAGTTTCCGTCAAATTGAGTTAAATAGAAATACGAGTACATGAGATGCTGGTACAAAACAGGTGGAAGGACGGATGAGTAAGGAACAAACATTTGCAACAATTTTAACTTCAATTATTTATCACGATTGTGTATCTCAAATAGTTTGCCGAAGAATGTTTAAAAATATACCTTTAAAAATATTTCTAATCTCTTAATTTTATTTTTATTTCAATTATATTATTTCTTAAGCAAATGTTGATTTCCTTATATTAACGTTCCAAAACAGTTCAAAGCGACATTTTTAGTCAACTCGACAAAAGGAGAAGGTTCCCAATTCGACTGTTGGTTTTTTTAATTTTTTGTATGTTTGTTACGCAATTACTCGAAAAATATCAAACTATTTGATAGTTTTTAACCGAGTTCAAAAAACGAGGAGGTTCGCAATTCGGCCGGTATATTTTTTATGTATGTACAGCGATTTTTCCGAGGTTTCTTAAGTAATTCTTTTTTGTTTGATACGGAATAGCTTCGAATTGGTTCCATAAAAATTTTATTCAGGTAGGCCCATTAGTTTCTATTTTACGAGATTTTTTGGAACGAAGTTCCTTATTGCGCGTTGTGAATGGGGGCTAGACGGAAAAAATTCTTACGAAAATGTTGTCACGATTTTTTTTGCTCTGTGGTCTAGCGGTTCAGTAGTTGGACTTGACTGCATGAGGTCCCGGGTTTGAATTTTTTTTTTTATTTTTCATTTTCTATTTTTTTATTATCATTTTCATTTCTATTTTATTTTTATTTTCTTTTTTTTATTTCATGGTTCTCTGTTTGTCTCTCTCTATAAGAAAAATAGAGATAGAGATTACTAGAGATTGATAGAGATTGAGAGAGAGAGGGGGGAGAGAGAACTTCGTTCCATCCGGGTGTACCTTGAAACCTCTCAACTTTTTTTAATAGGGTTATTTTTGACTTCATAGTGGAATAATCCAGCATCTTGTTGACCCAACAGATGTTGGTATATCCTAACTATGAAGCTAATTTTTTTTCTGCTTTCACCTTTCCCGGTGTTTATTTTTATTCAAATAATTCATATCAGCAATAAACTGAAAAGTATTAAATAAAAATAACTACTTACACTTAATACTAATTCTTTCATGATCCGACCAGTGGTTTTTGAGTTATGCATTAAGTAGGCATAACTCACTCACTTATTTTAACGACCTCACTTTGATATGAAAGTGAAAAATAGATGCTTCGTGTAAATCAAAAATCACTAAGGATGTTGATTAAATTTAGGTGGGACCATACGAAACCATTTGCTATCTTTCGAAAAAATAATAACCAAATCGCAACGTGGTAAGTAAATATCTTTCTGGAAAAGAATTCCTAAATCGGTTGGCTATTGGCCGAGTAATCGCGTAACAAACATACAAAAAACATTTGAATTGAGAACCTCCTCTTTTTTTGGATTCGGTGAAAAATAATAATAATGTACTCTGGCTTTAACGCGAAATAACTAAAATAATAATCGCTAAAAACTATATTAACATTTTTTGTCGATGGACAGGATTTTAGTAATCAATATTTTTTACGGTGGAGGTGGTAGGTACTGCATTATTTATGAGGAATCCACAAACTAATTGATCCATGAAAAAGTGTTTCACTTGTATTTAGTACGAAGTGAGTGAAATTTCATTGTATATATTGCTTACTAGCAGCCCATCCCTACTTCCGTTGTCCTATTACCCGTTTTCCTGTAGGAGTGAACCATTTTAAAAGTAAAATCTCATTTTTAT
>NJDC01011366.1:0-10641 GCA_002245475.1 Calephelis virginiensis | reverse complement strand
AACTTCACATTAACAACATACTTTTAACATCTTAAATGTATATATGCGACGTGTATTTTTTATTTGTCTACCCTTAATCATTATAATATTAATAAGTGAAGCTAAAACTTCGGAATCCTTTTTACGAAAATTACGCGGAGGTCGGAGTATGAAATTTACAGACTTATAGTTTATGTGTAGGAGAAGTGCAGAACGCTAATATTTTTTAATAATTAAACACTTACAAAGTGCATTAAATCAAAAAATGTAGCATTACACATACTACCATGCATTTGACAAACACAAACAAATATATATTAATAACATTAAAGAACACAGATGGCGCACAAATTATATTATAATGTTTGGGAACAAAGTAGTTCGTCTTGATAAATGAAGATGGCGTTTTTATCAAAAAGATAATTGACAATTGAACCTTAATAATTTTTTTATAATTTATTTTGAATAACTTATAACTAAAATTTATTATGGTTGAATTTCAACCACTAGACGACCACTACCTATATAAGAAGTCAAGGATGGCATGTTAAGCCTTTTGTGTAAGGGTGAGTTCTTTGAATATCCCATCTAACTGGAACGCAAGAATGGCAAGCACTGACGGTGAGTGACTAGTATGAGTCAATCGAGATATTGCAGGATTCTATGTGTGAACGACCCACCATTTTGAATCTCTGACTGTATTATTCCTCGGGGGTGATGAGAATATCACATTCATAATTTAAACAAAACTTGTTGCATTTATAATACAATTTCTCCCGTCCTATTAAAGAATGGAAATTGCGAATGTATACTTCGCTTAAAATTAATAGGATTTTTTATATTTGCTATCAAAGTTGATGGTAGCCGAGTCACGCGAAATGCAAATAGTTCATAGTTCCACACCCACACGTGTTTACATTATAAACAGTTTTATAGCGTATGTACGTAATAACCCCACTGCTAGGAACTGGAAAAATCTAACATATTTTAATTTGTTTACAAAACAATAAATACGTAAAGAAGCAGGAATGCAGGAAGCAGGTAATGGTAATAGGTACAAGGAAGCCTTCACGAAGACACTATAAATGTTACGGATGCGCTCCTATTTTGCTATATGTGCTAATCTACCGTTTTTCTATCCTCCAACAAAGAATACAATAATGGCGAGCACTAATTTCTTTCCGCCCGGATAGGGAAGAGGGAAGGAAGGAAGAATTCGGGTACGCTGTTGCATAGTTCCCTACCATCTCATGAAATTTTCTTGTAACTGAGGTCATACGATTGCTTAATTATACTAGTTGTCTTTCTACTAGGTTCAGTTTCACTAGAGTTCTCATGTAGAAAAAAAGTTCCAAAAAAGTGCAATTTAAACATTTTTGAGTGAACGTTAGTCACATCGTCAGTGCTTTTACCAGTACGCGTTTAAGGGGGGGAGGTATCCTGTTATTTTTTTTATGATAATGGAAGGCAAACAAGCAGACGGATTTCATGATGGTAAGAAATTCACGCTGCCAAGAGGCACCAAAGGTGGTAATTTGCCAACCTGAAACCGGGACGTTAGACCTCGAGTAAAAGTAAGTTAACCGTCTACCTTACCCTCCAAACCAGAACACGTCAACGGCAAGCATTGGACGTTATGGTGGCAAGAATAGATAAGGCGGTGGTACCATTCCGTGGGACTCGCTGCGAAACTCTACCATCTAGTAGGATGTCACGGTGCTAGTGACGGTAAGACTATGTTTGCCTTTTACGAGCTGCTTGGTAGATGGTCTATTCTGCAAAGGAGCCCGGACCAACACGGAGAAAACTTACCCATATTGTAATAGACTTAACACACTTTAGCTTCAAATTAGCAAATTCTCAATATCCACAACTAATAGCAGGCTTGCAGCGACGCACCTTAAACTTCTGCGGTGCCTGTAGGTCAAGCAGCCTCTTACCATTAAAAGAGCCAATTATTGAAGTTTGAATAATTCACATATTAACTAATTTATTAAAGTACGTTGCCGAAAATGTATACGTTATTACAGAATAGACAGCATGTCTTTGGTCGAGGAGTAACGGTATATTTTTAACTAATACCATCATCTAGAAGGTCAGATTGTCAGCAGAAACCCCTATTACACTTTGCGACATTCAAATGGTCTAATACTAAGACCAAATCTTAGTAAGGGTGGCATTCCACTTATCAAGGATCTTTATTTAATTTGCCTTTGGAAACAAAGTTTGGTATTTTTTTCCTTTAAAAAGCGGCAACACTGAATTTTTCAATAAAAAAATCTTCGATGTATATGAAGCTAAAAAGATCTTTGATCTTTAAATTTTAAATGTCGAAACTACTAGTAACGTGTATAATCGAAGATATTTGATCAAAGGCACATTGGACAAAGATCTTGGATAATTGGAATGCCATCCTAACCCAAGCTAACTTGCTTACTCTATCTACATTATGCGATAATTTAGCCTAATATCGCATCATGTAGAAGCCACTTGTTATAGCTTAATTTGTCCAGTTGTTTAATCTCTCCAGTAGTTAGAACTGTTGATAGACCAGTCAGCCAACTCTGTCTTTTATATAGACCAGAAAAAATGGAGTTAATAGTTATGTTTGAAAGAGCAAATGAGTTTTTTATCTGAAATGGTTAAGAATTATTACACTATATTTGGTGAAAACAACTGACCCGTCCTAATAGCATACTTTACATAACGAAATATTACTATTTGTTTTCAAGACCTTTCCTTCTTGCAAAGTATTATTTTTGCAGACGTTATCATAAAAATAAAATATTTAAACAACTATAAGAAACACAAAATCCTTACTAGTATTTCAAAACGGATGTAGGTCAGGTCACGTATAATTTAACGAAATATATTAAATTAAATATTAAATATAATAACGTGAAGCAAAAGCTTTGGGCCCCTTTTTACGATAATCGCGCTGACGGAGGAGCATTAAATGTGCAAACTTATTGTTTATGTGTAGGAGAAGTGCAGTACGCTAATATTTTTAAATAATAATGCTTAAAAAGTACATTAAATCAATAAATAAAACATTACCCACACTACCATGCATTTGACACACACAAACAAATACATTGATGATAACGATAAAAGATCACAGATGGCGCACAAACTATAATCATACATTTCGAAAACAAAGTAGTTGGTTTTGAGAAATGAAGATGGCGTTCTTATCAACAAGATATTAAAATTTGTTATGGCCGAATTTCGACCAACGGGCGACCACTAGTTAATTTAGTTTGTTTTGACAAAAATAATGTATTTTCAGGACAGCGATATCAAACTCAAAAGGAGGTCAGACTCTCAAAACAAATGTAGGTCAGGTCACAATCGTTTCATGATATTTTGAGCACTACATCTGATAAAAGGCACAGATTGAATCAAACGGTACGCTTTGTGGTTTTCAACAATCTTATTATTCTATATACAAAATACGTAGTACTCTTATGAAAGAACACTCTAGAAAACAGAGATAATTGACAACTTTAATATTACTATATTTTATTGTATGGAAGCGAGAGTTGGGCATGTCAGAAAAAGCATGAAAGTAGGATAAATGCTGTAGTGTAACGCTTGCTGACCACATTCGTAACAGTGATATTCGAGAAAGAGTAGAATTGCAACAAAGTGTTGGTGTTAAAATGCGAAAGGGCATGCTCCGCTGGTTCGGTCATGAGGAAAGAATGACAGATGAAAGATTGACAAAGCAGATATACAATGCGAATGTGGATGGATGTAGGTACCCGTAAAGACCAAGGCTGACATTCCACGATCAGATCACTCGGATATTATCCGAGGGTGGTGTCAAGAGTCTCCGAAACCGGCGTGTTTGTATGAAAAGGGCAATGAATGTGAAGGAAGCCAGGCAGGTTTATTAGGATCGTGAGGTCTGGCACTCGATATTCTCTGCCAACCCCGTAAGGGACTTGGCGTGAAGATATGTATGTATGTTTACATGTATGTATGTATGTACGTATGTATGTGTGAATGTAATATAAATAAACTATGGGATTGGTTTTACGAAAGCTACTGCTCCGAATCAGGCCAAATTTGAACTTGTTATGCTGGTTTCAAGGTTTAAATTAGTTATTTATACATGGATTAACCACTCATTATTCTAGAATTTTCTGGAATACCATTGTGCTATTTGTATTATAAGGTCATGTTTGGGATTGGAATGGGGCGGTTGGATTGCAATATCGAAGCGACTAAAACGTAATCTAAATAATTATTAGGTATACAACATTGTGAGAATTCGAACACTGATGCTGATAATTTTCAGTGACATCGTTGGTATAATGTATGTTTTAATTAGATAAAACTGATAATGTTTTAATACATTGCATAAATAAGAGATAAAATAGAAGTCAACTTAGGTATGGCGTTGTACTTAAAGTCCCCAACAAGCGCATAATTAAAAACAATACGATTGGATACAAAAAAAGTTTCATTATGACTATCAATCGACTATTATAAATGAGAAAGTTTGTACGTTTGTCTGTTTGTTTGATATACCAGCACGGAAAAACTGTTTAACGCATTTTTATGAAATTTGGCACACACATAGAGGGTAACTACACATACACTTGGATTAACACGTAGGATAGTTTTTATCACGAAAAATCCTTCTGTGGGACCACTAACCATTCAGGCAATTTAAAAAAAAAACTTGATTATTTAGACACAAGTTTAGAAACTAACGATTTTATATATCCTAACTATTCTCTCCAATTACAGAGTTTAGTGATTAACTGTCCTATTTTTATCTATTTTAAACTACCAAAAGGATAGACAAATATTTGTCTACTGTGAAAAATCCATAAGACCAAGTGCCAGGTGCCAGAAAGAGACTAACTAACAGTTCATAACCATAAAAACAAATATGAGGACATAAAGATAATACATGTTTGATTGAATTTAAACTGCCAGAGTCAATTTAACCACATTTTATTTTCCAGTTTATTAAGCTTTCAACTCAAACCACACATAATGCTTTTAACACGAACTTTTTACAAAAAGTATTCAGGAAAAGTATTCCGATCCAATTTAACGTGGGCGAATAAAGTTTTGCGGACCACTAGTTTGATTTACGTTTTGCTTCAGAGCTTGTCAACTGCAGGGAAATTATTTACTACGTTACAGACCGGTACGATAGAAAATGAACCGTTTTCACCTACTAAAGATGTTTATATGACATAACACATTTTAATTAAATAAAGATATTAGATAAAGTAACACGATTTAAGATTAACTCCTGTTTCTCTCCTATTTCTTCTCTTGAAGGTAAAAAAAGACAAAGATGAGAACGAAGGTTTGTTGAGTTTTTGAAGATTAACGGCCAATATCAATAATGTATCTCAATCTAATGGATTTCAAGCAATCTAGATAGCTGCGTATCCAGTGACCTATCCCATACCTAATTGCCATATTTATCCTGTCCACAGATATGTTATTGGCAAGCAATAACATAAAAATGGATCAAAATATCAATCTTGGACAGCAAGTTCTGGATTAGGATTGATTATTAATATTGGCCGTAAGTGATCATGCAAAATTCTGTAACCGATCTGATAAAAATATATCTGAAAGATTTTTAACATATAGATACAGTCAATTTACGAACATTATAATATAGTATTCACTACTAATATATTTATAACAATAACAGTTACTTCTTAATGCAACAAAATAATTAAAATACCAAAATTACCTATATTTATCCATATTCAAATGCGAATGTGTATATACACTTGCTTTTCTTTCTTCCACATCACAACGTAACCCTATTACGCTATGTATGTATGTCTCTTGTGTGTGTGTGTGTGTGTTTGTGTGTGTGTGCGCGTGCGCGTGCGTGTGCGTGTGCATGTGCGTGTGCGTGTGCGTATTCGTGTGCCTGCGCGCGTGCATGCGTTCGTGCGTGCGTGCGTGCGTGCGTGCGTGCGCCTGTGCCTGCGTTGGTACATGCAAGCGTGCGTGCGTGCATGTTTGTGTGTGTCTAATAATTAGGAGACACATGGGTAATTTAGGCTACATAACTCAAAACCTTATCGGAAAAGCTAAATGACTTTTACATTTATCTAGTTAGCTAATAAAACACACATTTAACATTTGTTTGGCAAAATTTGGCTGTTTTTCCCTAACCGTGATATCAAGGCCCCCATTTAATATAAACTCAGAGATAAATGTTTGTCCTTGACTAGTATAGAGTTCAAGATTTTGTCAGTAAAGCCCACTATCGTAAACGCAAAACAACAAATAAGCAAATCAATAATTTACATAGTCTTAACGAATATAATGTTAAAATTACGCTTCTATGTTTAGTATTCTGTCGTCGGTCGGTATTAAAATATGTTCGTTGTTTTATTAGCTAAGTTTAGAAAACTGGCTGCGTAGGCGTGCTACGCTTAAGCTACGACGCCCACGTAGCTAACTTCATTTATGTATTGCTGATAAATCTTATCGTTGGTTATAATACAGCGCCATGTTGAAATGAGAAAGCATTTTTTGATAATTGCGAATATTTATTTGTCCTTTTTTAGTTAGGACACTACTTTCTATCCCAATATCTTTTTTGTCTTCGTGTCAGAGAATTAAATGTCCATAATACTTGCTGGCACACCCGCAGTATACACCTAGTTATTTTAACAAATAATAAGCAGAAATACATTTACTTTAATTTTCTTAAGGTATTGGTATTAAGGCATCCAAATAATTGTTACTAATTTTGGAAAATACATTAAACAAAATTAACTATATTTTAAATGAACATTTTGTTATATTAAAAGATAATAAACAGGCGCCTCTTCTAAGTAGACAACCGTTACTTAACGACACTATAGATGTCATTGATGCATTGCTATTTTATATTCGATATCAAATGGGCAGATCTACTAGTTACCCTACTTAAGCATGGTAAACATAGGTAAGGTAATGGTGCTTATTGGGATGGGCTGTGCTGCAAAGAACTTAATATATAGAGATGCCCTAACCAATAAAAGGTTTTCTCTTTTGGATCTAACGTGTAGCTTTATTTTTTTTGTTAACAAAAGTGAATTTACACACCAGTTCAGCGGACGCTTAAGTTTTATTAGTAAGGGAGAAACAGAGAAAGAGACACAGATAGTAGAGTTAGTTACCCAGATTTCACCCTACAAAGATTTGAAATTTAAAAAAATATCTTAACGCCCATATCTCCCAAGAGATAGGCAGAGGCACAACCAGTGCAGCCATGACTAGCCGAAGACACTAAGTCCCACAATGGTGGCAAGCCAATGTTTTTTTCATTAGCAAAATGGGAAAAACAAAATTTTCTTTTTGTTGTCCGGCCCCGGAAATCGAACCCGGGACCATATGCAGTCAAGTCCAACACCTATACCGCTAGACCACAGATGTGATGAGGATTGAAATTTTAAATTTAAATATGTTATAAGCATCATTCAGACAGTTGTCCAACCATGCCCTAATCACGCCTTTCACAAAGGTGACCTTGGTAGAAACTTTGAAATAAATCTAAATTTGGATCAAATGTAGGTTACATACGGATGCAAACCAATTTTTACAATCAACATTTGAATCCTCGTGGGACATCTAAAAGATGTAGCCGCATAAGTAGAGTCCTTGATACTAAAATCCTTCCAACTTAAGGAACCCTTAATTAAGAACATTCCTAACTTCATCAAGTTCTATCTGAATTAAGCATAACTCTAGTTAAGCTGTGTTTCAAATAATACACTCCCTACATTCAAATTAATGATGCCATACGTCTTATTTAGCGTTTATTTTAATTTGAAAATTTTCTTGTCAATTTTTTTTTGTTTATAGAAAAAATACAGATGATTGAGATATGTAGGATTACACTTAGTGTTAGCCGTTAGTGTCTTCGTCTAGTCGTTGGTGACTTGTTTACACCTTTGCCTACCTCTTTTCCTCATAAATTCTTCCGCATCATGTAAGGCCGTCTGGTAGATGGTGATTTTTAGCTCGTTGTTTTTGTTTAAGTATCTATATTACAGAAACTTAAAATATTTTCGCCTCTGTGGTCTAGCGGTCCGGGTGTTGGACTTGACTGCATGAGGTCTTGGGTTCGAATCCCGGGTCGGCCAACATAAAGAAAATTGGATTTTTCCAATTTTCCAATTCCAATTTTCCAATTCAATAGTAAACCCTAGCGTTTTTAAGCAATGCCTTAATGTATACTTATATTAATAAATGTAAATTTTTGGTGATAATTATAAAAAAAAGTGCCGACGATGAAAAGTAACAACTCCACAAAAAATATTTTAAATTTTCCCATATCTTCAAAAACGCCTTTTCCGTTATTAATGTGTATCTGTGTCAGACAAGATCCCAGTTAAGCTGTACCCCAATTTATGAACGTCCCACTTCCAAATTAATGGTGCTACCCGCCTTCACGTGCACAAAACCTTAACGAAGTGAACCGTTTCATTATTCGTGGAAAACTACTTTTAACGTAAAACTAATGTTATTGTAGCGTAGGTTTGTGGTCTAGTTGGTTTGTCTGTTTATTTATGTAATAAGCGAACAGAACAAGCACACGACCTTCTGAGTGGTAGCCCCATAGCCATCAAATATATAGGTTCATCACTGTTTTGTGGACAAGATGTCCATTATGTTAGTCTACCGGCTTACCTTCAGACAGGAAAATGACGCTATTTAATGATAGCGTCATATTCCAGTGGCGACAGAGATAGGTAAACCAGTGAATTCCTACTCCAGTATGTTGATAAGTAAGTATCTTCACGTCCGTATCCCCGAAGAGGTAAGCAAAGGCGCAACGAGGACACCCACGACTAGCCGAAGACACTAAGTCCCACAATGTGATAGGTGACAAGCCTATCGGCAACTGAGCACATAACCAATCCCGAGCAAATTTTTTTTTATCAAAAAATTGTAAAACCTAAATTTTCTTTTTGTTGCCCGACCCTGGATTCGAACATGGGACCTCATGCAGTCAAGTCTAACACCTGAACCGCTAGACCACAGAGGCGTTCAGTATGTTGATGCACGGTATTTTACTACTAGTAATCTTGTTGGTAATGACCTACTTAGCTTTTACTCCTGAGCTACTAGACGGGGCTGCAGATGGTCTGTTCTATACAGATGATCCGGACCAACACGAAGTAAACGGGATTCTAAGTTACAGGTTTACTTGTAGAGTTAGAGCGTCCAGTGTAGGTGTAGACTTGGCTTTACATGACACCTGTCAACTTTTACATAACGCGAGCTATATGGCCTTGCCATGTAAACATTTAAAAAAGTAAAAAAGGTATCTTCGCGTCCATATCCACGAAGAAAAACATTCAAAGATGTTCACTTGTTGGACTTGACTGCATGAGGTCCCGGGTTCGAATTCCGGGTCGGGCAACAAAAAGAAAATTGGGTTTTTCCAATTTTATAACAAAAAATGTTGCTCGGGATTAGATATGTGCCCAGTTGGCGATAGGCTTCCCACCTATCACATTGTGGGACTTAGTGACTTCGGCTAGGCGTGGGTGCCCTGGTTGTACCTCTGCCTACTTTTACTTACTTACTTTATTTACTAGTACTACTAAAAAAAGAAGCCTGTTTAGCTTATGCAATGTCTAAAATTTAAGTCAAACTAATAACATGCTACATGTAGACAGCATATTAATGGTTAAGAAACAAATTTTAGATGGTACTGAGTAAAACATGTGTTTAAGGAGACTGTATTTTTTTTTATAGTGAAACAGTATATGTTTAATAACTTTAGTATAAACATCAGTGTTATTCTTAAAATTTTGTTTATCTTACATAATCTAAACCCAAGTCATGAGGATCGAAAAAACCACGGAATGCTTCGAGAAAACATAGTGGTTTTGTAATTTAGTAACATAGTAATTGATTATGCTAACTTATGCAAAAACTTCTGATTTTTATGTAAATTTGTTGATAATTTATATAATCTATATCATATCATCATAGTATAAAACAAAGTCGTTTCCTCTGTCCCTTTGTATGCCTAAATTTTTAAAACTACGCAACAGATTTTGATGCGGTTTCATTAATGGATAAAGTGATTGAAGAGGAAGGTTTATTTGTATATTTTATACCCGCGCGAAGTAGGAGCGGGCCGCTAGTTCTCGTATAAAAAAGAAAGTCGTGCTATTTACACTATTTATAACTAAGCAGTTGCTAAACCGATTAGTTTGAAAATTTATAAGGGGAAGGATATAAGGTACATTTTATCCCGTTCAATAGCGAGGAAAGAAGGAAAAACAACATTTTTATTTTTCCCTGAACCAAACGGGTGAAACGAAGTTCGACGGAACAACTGGTTTTATTTAAACTAAATTGTAGCTATAACTGTACTTAAAATATTAATCTAAATGTTGCGTGGCGTTGTAGCTATTCATGGGCGGTGGAATCCTATGCCGTCAAATGGATTATCTCTTCTTTCGTAGGAGCTCTACTTTGCTTCAAAAGATAAATGAATTTATGAAGAAATTAATTCATGACTTTAAAAAAATATTGATTAGATGTACGTTATTCATATAGAAAACTTAAAAATCTTTGAATTAGATACATAAACTAGCAAATGGATAAAACGTATTTTTATTTTAGCACTTGCCCTGTGCTTGGGATAAATTTTCTATAAAT
>NJDC01011349.1:11922-24079 GCA_002245475.1 Calephelis virginiensis | reverse complement strand
AATCCGGGCGAGTCGCTGCGAAACTCTACCACCTAGTCAGATGTCACGGTGTTAGTGATGATAAGCCTATGCTCGCCTTTTACGAGCTGCCTGGCAAGAAAGGCAGATGCTCTATTCTGCAAAAGGAGCTCGGACCAACACGGGGAAAAAGGTTCTGTAGAATGTAGATTTATATGTAAAAATTGCGAGCACATTTCACGACGCGTATTACACCCGCAGCGCCGGTTTGTGTTTCCCGCGGCGGCGGTCGGCCGTCCGTAGAATCGTTGCGAGCGATGACTTCAATTGCGACGGCTGTGTGACCGCATAAATTACCGGTCTCGTGAGTTTTGATATAAAACCGCAGTTCTGCGACCGCCGCGGGTGCGGGTAAGATCCGCTTTGTGAGTTCTTAGGCTGTGTCACATGTTGATGGCTGCAACCTCTGTATAATACTCGAATAAGAAATCTGTGAATGAATTGTAATTGTACTGCCATAGAGTGACGGCAACGTTTTTTAAAATAAAATTTTTAAATTATTTGTAAATTTATTTTAGCACTATTCTGCGTCTCTGATTTTCTCGTGCCCTAATATTACCACCAGTAACTCAGTTCAGTTGAAGGTCTTCTTTCGCTTGACCGATTATGACAAACAAGTTTACGAATTGACTTCAATGAGTCAAAATGAGAAAAATAAATGCTACGAGTAAATAAAAACACCTTTTTAATCGCATGATAATCTTATGAATTAAAATATTATTGGAGAAAACACTGGTGGTGGTTTCACTGGTGATAGAGTGCTGTGCAGCAACTTTAGGGATCCACCGCCTTACCTTTTATAAAGATTCTGTCCTGTTTCTGTCAAGGGCGAGAAGGGTATCCGGAAGACTTGCACAATAGGCCTAACGTCTCTGCCGCGGCAGAGCGGCGCACCCGTAACATCTATGGTGTTTATAGGCGCCGGAGACCTTTGCCTGTTCGCGGACCTGTCACTTATAAAAATAAGTAGACATAGATAAAAATGTGTCAACGTTACGAAATAAAAACGTATTATAAATACCTAGTGTTTTGCCCTCTGAACATGTGGTCCGACTGCTTCGTCCGACTAATCGGACCATGTGATTTTTTTTCCCGTTGGTTCGATTAATCGTCCTGCAAGGAATCGCAATTCCGCTTCGTCCGACTAATCGGTCATGTGAACTTTTTTTTCTTGTTGGTGTTAGGTGACGGCACTTTTCACAGTTGCCCATCACCATTTGAACAATAGTTTACTATACATGCCGAATATAGTCCCAGTTCTACTGTTTTGAATATAATCCCAGTCATTTCTGTTTTCAACAACAAAACCACAGAAAGTTACATGATAATGTTAAATGACTGACATGACTGATTATGAAGCAGCTTCAAAAAAGGCAATATAAGAAGTGTTTCCAAAAGCTGTGATCAAAGGTTGCTTCTATCACTTCGCAAGGGCAGTGTGGAAAAAAGCTACGAAGTATGAAGTCACCAAACCATTAAGCAATAAAAGAATTGTAGCTTTGACAATGATGGTACCTTTTTTGCCATCTAATTTAATCAAAGACATGCATATAAGGTTGGGCATACATATCAGATGAGATTCCGCTTGATGTTCCAAGTATGGCAAAATTTAAGAAGTAGGTACGTCGAACGACAGTGGTTAAAGAATGAGAATTTCGGGATTAAATGGTCTATTTTCAGTAAATAAATTCGTACGACAAATAGCCTTGAAGGTTGGCACTCAAAAATTAACCAAATAGTTGGTGAAAAAACCTTATTTTATCTTAAATTTATTTAAACTATTGACAGTGCTAGAAAAGGTCTCGAAATTGAACTTGATAAAAATCAAGTGTGGTACGCAATGTGATATGCAACAAAAACGACCCAAGGAAACTATTTCTCGTGACAATTTCATACTCGTATTAAGTACCAATGCTCTTGGATCATGAAATACCTGTTGATTATTTTCTAGAATGCTTGGCATGGAAAAGTAGGGAAAAGTTAAGTAAATTAATAATAACTTTAGATGTTGACTTGAATAAATCAACAACAAATTAATTAAAGAGCCCATTGTTTCGACCGACCGTGAAAACGACCTTCTTTTAGTTTAACTTTCAGGAAAAAATATGTAAAGTTTAAACATATCCTACAGATTAACTATAGTCGAAATTTGTAATTTATAGAAAAATAAGATATGTATATATAAGAAAATTGAACTTTACGTATTTTTTCTCTCAGTTGAACTTTTAAATTGAAGAACTGCAATTAAAAAGTGTTGAGGTAATAAAATAGGTTGGGCGGTTAAATGTGCCGTTAGTGTAGGTCGGACCATGTTATCTTAAGAACTGTAAGACTTCATAGTCCGATTTCTTCTTCGAACCAACAGCAAAAAAAAGTTCACGTGGTCCGACTAGTCGGACGAAGCAGTGTTCTACGTGTTCAGAGGGGTGTTTTGTACTATTTTCACAATATAAAAATCACGTTTATAAACATAAAACGATGGACTCGAAGTCACAGACTAGTAAGAGATCTACACGTTCTCGAAGTCATTCGAAACAGCGCCGCCGATTTTTATATTTTATTTAATGTATAGGTTTATAGGTAGGGTAGTTGGATATTATGTTCTTGTATCAAAGAGTATAATTTGTGGTTATGTATATATATCACACATTATATAAACCCCTAAAAGATGCGTAACTTATTACGGTACATAGAAAGCATTTGTTCAAGGGCGCATAACACTCCTCCCTAACTTGAGAAAGCACTTGGAAATTCAGATTTTCGAAAAACAGTGAGGTCAAAACAGCAGAAGAGGTATATTTTGACTCTAAGGAAGAATCTTTTATTCAACGGTCATGTTTCAAATGGGAGATGGCAAATGTGCATCGAACTTGATGACGACTAGCAGCTTGTCCCGACCTCGCACAGGTGGACAAATTTCTAATTTTTCATAGAAATAAGGCGCCTTATGCGCTTCAGCGACAATGACTGCTTCTAATGGTAAAATGTTTTTTCAAATCGGTCCGGTAGTTTCGGAGCCTATTTAATACAAAGAATCACATAATCCAATATTTCCTCTAACATTATAGTGTAGATGATATACCGACAGCAGCTCTACTTACCGGGTCCAATTGTATTTTGAAACCATACAGGAAACTATCGAAATACCGATTTCAAATATGTGTAACCGTTTAGAAGTTAGGTATGTGGAATAGGTAAGTATGGAAAGATCATTTTTAGATACGACCCGGTGTCCTACTACCCTACGGCTACAGCTTTTCAAAGCGGGACTACTAAAAGTAGTAAAAGTATTTTGTTAAGAATAACATTTTAATTTTGTAATATTTTTTTAAGGGACTTTTCAATTTGTATAGTCCAAAAAGTAATCTCAAGGTATTGAAATAGTCTTGAATATAATAAATTATTTATTTAGATTACTATTAATAAGAAGGTATGGATAGCATGTTCCGAATATGTCCACTATTTTTAATAACTTTTAAAATGAATAAAACTTTTTTGTAGATATTAGCACGTTCTTTAATATTGTAGATTGTAGAACATCTTATACTGCTATTGTCAATGATTTTTGCAGCGCATGCGAAGACAGACATTCCATAGCTATTTTTTACACCTTTCGTTATTTTTTTGAATTTTTAATAGGGATCCCTAATTTTTTCTAGTTACCAATGTAGCCCACATTCATCGAGGATAATGTCGCCTTCTAATGGTGAAAGAATTTTTAAATCGATTCAGTAGTGTCGGAGCCTATTCAATACAAACAAAAAATCAAATCATTACTCTTTATTATTAATGTTGATTAATATAGATTTAGTATGCGTTTATTTTCTTGGTTAGGCCGAATACTTTTCAATCCACCCTCGTAGCCTCATGTTCTGTATTTATGGGTCTTATTATTTATAACTAGTGTTTGTTCTTATAGTTTAGTATACTATCTAACCTTTGAATTGTGTTATATACAATTTTGTCATATCTTACCATAGATTTAGTATGTACTATTTAGTATGTACTATTTAGTATGTTAGTATGTACTAAATCTATGTATCCTACTAATGTTTGTTATACATCCAAAAAGTAGCGTGTTTGTCAAAATATCAATAATTATTTTAAATGTATACACGTAGTACAAAAAACATAATTTCTAACAAAACCAAAGTTTTACGCAACTGTACCCAAGCAAAAAAGACGAAGCACGATTATGAACGACTATGAGCGAGAGCGCGGTACGCTTTCTCACTTCCCCGCACATTTCCTCGCCGATTCCTTGAAGTGAATTTTGCGTGACGACATGTTCGGAGGGGCATTTAAGTTTTGCACGAAATGTAAATGGGGTTGCGATTTGTGGTAACATAATGGTTTGATAAATAATGATAATTGGGACCAGGGGGCGGATTATGTATCTCCGTTGCCAACTAAAATGGAAAAGTGTATATCAAGTAGCTATCAAATGACGTGTTTTATATTTGCTATCTCCAGTGGGCAACAAAAATACAATAGAGATAGCAAACACAAATGACTACACTTTTCCATTTTGAGTTGGCAACTGAGATACATAATCAGCACCCAGTTCATTGACCTCTACTTATATCCTATTTCTATGATTGTTATAGAGTAAAGAAGAATAAAAGATCATTGACAAAAATGACAAAAATCCATAAAAAAATATTTCTTGTAAGTCAGTTGCATATCAAAATAAAAACATGGCTCCAAACATTTTGATAATGTACACGATTCTGTCTGTATTACTGATACAAATAGCTGCAGACTTGGTGCCGGTACTTTCTTTGAAACAAAACAAAGTGAAAAAGGATGTTACGAGAAATGTTTCGTTAAAGGTGACATTTTTTACATCATAATAGCTAAATAGCCCACTCTTGTGTTTTCACTTCGTACGGATTTAATCCTGTAATTGAAGTTATGATCCCATTCCTCTAATTTGGAGTAAACTTCAATTAAAATTGGTTACTATTTTTAAATAGTGAAATCTTAATTCAATTTCAACAAGCGACAAGTGGCCAGAATTACAAAAAAAAATTGGTTATATAAATGTTCCAGCATCGTATCTCACCGATTGTTTTTACTCTATTCCAGTGGCGAAGTTGACCTTTGCCCACGGCCTCGCACCTAAAGGCACTACCTGATTTAAAATCTTTGTTTTTTTTTTTAAATTAAATAAAAGCCTGAAAAATATTGACCTCCCTCTGACCCTGTATCTGAAATACAAACAAAACAACTATTAGATCCTAAGTTAACGCGCAGAAGAAAGTAAAGACATAGAATTGTGTGAACTTTATGAAGAATTACAACTTTTAAGTAATTAACACAAATTGAAAACTACCACCATCCTGTAATCTCGTTTGTTGTCTTTTCTATTAAAAAATGTCAAGTGCCCTGCGACAGAAAGGTATACGGGCGCGTTCTTCGTAAGAAGATCCACTTTAGTACATAAGTTTAGAAAATATGAAATTTTCAGTTTCTTCCATTCATAATGCTCATCGAGCATAATAAAGACACTAGTGAATATTGGCGTGAGACGGAAATAATATCTCTGGTGAAGCACAACAAAGCCGACATCAATTACGAGAGGTGTAAAGAGAGAGCGGCTAATCCGCTGGACTATTTCCCCAGTAGACGGACAGTCAGGCCTATTTGCAAGAGTGAATACGGTAAGATACCTACCCAGTATTACGAATGCGGCAGACGTGTAAGGTATCAGTTATCCATGTGAAGCAGAACAACTTTAACCTTTACGCCGTCATTGACTTTTGTCAACGATACTAATATATAGAAGTACCAGAATATATACCAGAATAAATTTAATAAACACCTAGACCTTGAAAATACAGACATCAAAATGTTTATCACACAAAGACCTGCTCCAGTTGGAAATCGAACCCGAGCCTCGCGGTAGGTCTGTGTAGTAGGCTGTACGCTAGCCACTAAACCAACGAGGCGGTCAATATGGTGTTCTTTCGCGAGCGATGGATACCAATTGTCCAATAATTACTTCCTACGCACATGCTTAGGAAACAGCCCAAAATTTCATCCGATTTAATTGTCTGGTGGAATAAGATATCTAACACATATCTCTCTTCATGGTAATAAACAACCGTGGCCTAGATGATGCTTTAAATACCATAGGTGCATACCTAGTTGTCATGCGGTCGGGATGTTAAGCCGAATATAACGTATAGGCTAGATGTTATTAGTCCTAACACCGACTACCGACTACCCTACTCCTCGGACAAATATGAAAGTGTCAAAAACTACAGGAATAGTAACGTGGTCGATAGTTGCTGTACAGCATTTCAGTATCTGTGTCCTTGTTGGTAATGATCCATTTAATCTGTGCTTGTCTCCTGATAGCAGTCAGTTAGTAAGGCAAATGGTTTGTTGCCTTTAAAAGTTTATTTCAAGGGATTTTATTACAGGGTATAGGTGAACCTGTTCATTTTTCATTTTCTGTCATACCCGGAGATAATTTGCCTTCCTCCTGTTATAGATAATCAGCAATGTCCACAATGTCCTCATCTGACCTATGAAATGGAATGTAAACTCTTTCAAGACTCATGCAGGTATTTACTACTTATTATCTTCCTCCGTGGTACAGAGGGCCAGGTGTTTGACTTGACTTCATGAGGTCCCGGGTTCGATTTCCGGATTAGTCAACCAAAAAATATGAGGTTTTTCAATTTCATAACAAAAAAAAAATACTTGGGATCGGATACGTGGCCGGTTGGCGATAGGCTTGCTAGTTGCCACTTATCACATTGTAGGACATCATGTCTTCGGCTAGTCGTGGGTGTCCCGGTAGTGCCTCTGCTTACGTCTTCGGGGATATGAACGTGAAGATACTTTTTTTTATGTAAATAAATGAATTCCTATTCGCGTGGTCATCGCATCACGCCTGAATGGATGGACTAATTTTGCTAACTCTACTTCGGTTGTGTTAGTTATTGTCATGGTAATACTCTAACGAAGAAAAAAACCGGGAAAATTGCAGGGAACATGGGAAAAACAATGCTTCAATCCATACAAACTGTTAGTAATTGTTAAAGACTAGCGATTCGAAGTTCGCTTGGTCTTCTAGTTTTATATAAAAACGAATCTCTATTTCCATTGGTCATTGCATCAAGCGTATAAGCGTAATCGATTTTGCTGATTATTTTTTATTGTGCCGATTAATGTCAGAAGAAGGTTTATAAGAAGAAAGAAAATTATGTTGATATTTAAAACTGGACAATGTCAGTCAGCTCAGCAAATTTACTGTAGAATTGCAATTCATCATCGCTATTTTTTTTTGTCCTCACTAAATATTGAATTTTCGGATCAAATCTTTGCCTCAGCTCTCCCTCTTTTTTTTCTAAATAGTGTGATTGGTCCGCTGCTAACGTTGCTTACCCGAGGTCTCAAAATGTTTGGCAACTTAAAAACAAAAACAACTTTGGTCGGAATTGGTTTAGCGCTTGGTTTGCAATACGAGTAGATTTGGCACTTATCACGTTGCAGCACTAAGGGCTCATCCACATCAGCACGTCACGATGTCGTCAACGTGGAACGGTGCGGTGTCGTGACGTTGTACGTTGAATTAACGTACAAGTATACGTTAACGTAACGTGAAAATGCATGTCGCGGTGCCGCAACGTTACACATTGTCGTGCCTTGTGAAATTGTCGCTCGTATTCGTGTCTATCGACAATACAAGTAGTTTTCTCGTTTTAGACATGAACCGCATGATTTCTGTTATGTTTATACGATTAGGAAAATCGTCTTATTCTGATATTGGAGATAACTCAACAACTATTTGTTTAACAATGTACGATATTTATTCTTCCAAGGTATCATTCAAAACTTAACCAAATTTTATCTATGATTGATTTATGAATGACTGTTTCAGTTATTAAAAACAGTTTCTTCATATCGTTTTCCTTTTCTTGCAGTGGTGTAATCTCAATAATAAAGCAGCCACAAGGAAATATTTTTTTAATCAACCAAGTTCTTGTCATTTTGACTAGAATTTATTTGATTGTTCAGAATACCTATGTATAATATACAGTCGAGCAACTAGTCGGGCAACCAGTTAGGCAACCAGTTGGATAACTGCTTGGGCAACCAGTCGGTTAAATAGTCGGGTAACTAGTCGGGCATCCAGTCGAGCAACCAGCTAGGCAGTTAGTCGGTCAACCAGTCGAGTAAACAGATAGACAACAAATCAGGCAACCAGTCGGCAATCAGTCTGGCAACTAGTCGCGCAACCAGACAAGCAATCAGTCGGACAACTAGTCGAGCAACCAGTTTGGTCATTTGTTGTGCGTTAGGCCAATTTTAACTGAATTTTAAATATAAAGAAACTGAATTTCAAAATGTAACCCATCTTACTGTCCCCCTGGAATCACATCGGCGTCCCTCAATTTTCTAAGATCCCTCTAGGCTTCCAGCGCCCACAAGGGAAAAGACTACTACTTTGGAAAAACTGATCTTATACTCTTTGATGTCTATCCTTGCCATCAAGAAAATACTTGTCATTATTTCTTGTTAACCCTTTTTATTCTGTTAATAGGGAGAAAAAAGTAGATCCATCGGAGTACAGCACATATTGTGACAAGAAGTACGGAGAATTTGCGACTATGTTCATTCCTGCCGACTACTCAAAATGCAGATGCTGCGATGAATGTGTTTTTTACAGAGGTATGTCTTATAACCGCAGACTACACTTTTGTAAAGTAGCAATCAGTTCACTTATTGGTAAGTGATCTCCACGGACAACCTACAGCTATGTATTCGTTTATATTGACGCTTGACAGTGTTTTTAAAGCAATATTTGATAAATAATGTCATTACTAAGAACCATTCTTTTGCCCGTGTGGGTCCTAATGCCCTGTCTGAAATGGGGAGTCAGGAGTAAGTTATTTGACCAAGCTTATCCGAGCTGTATTATACTTACATGTATATGTCCTGTATTATAGTCACAACACAGTATTCATATGGATATAAAGATTGAGGTTGTCGCCTCTGTGGTCTAGCGGTCCCGTATAGGACTCATTGATATCCATTCTATGATATTGTCTCTTGGAGGTCCCAGGTTCGATCCCCGGATCAGGCGAAAATAATTGGATATGTGCTCGGTTGGCGACGGGCTTGCTACCTTTCACATTAATGTCCTCGACAAGGCGTGGTGCCCTGGTTGCGACTCTGGTTACCTCTTCGGGGATAAGGACTTGAAGATACCGATGAAAGTTGATTACACATAAGTTACGACTACTACCCGCGTTAACGGTAAAGAAAGGAATTAAAAATTTCTCAACGGGCCTTGAATCCTCAATAGCTCAAATGGTTAGAGCATTCGTCGGGCTTAGACGAATGGTTACAAGTTCAAGTCTGAGGCGAAATTTTTCTTTTTTCTTTCTTTAAAGTTTATAGAGATATTACTACTAAGGCTATCTACATGCTGTCTGAGTAGAGTAGATCATCTGTGTATTAAAGTAACTAGTTTTCTGGTAAAAAAAAAACAAAAATTAATAAACAAAGTCTACAGTCCAGCGTCAATAGAACAGTCCAGTTTACCCAGAATCGAAGATCTTTGAAGATCCCATAAATCTACGAGTAATATTTCGCTGAAACTTACATCACAATGTTTTTGTTACAGAGTTGGACCAGTCTTGTGTGGAGGACGAATATAGTTTTGATGCTGACGAGTTTCTTCCTGTCACCACTGTTGGTAATTTGTAACCGTTTTTTTAAGTGTGGAAAATCCCTTCGGATACCCCCGCCGCTCTCGGGGGAGAACAGCGGGTTATGTCGGACTCGAACCGACTAAAAACCACACTATGACCTTCGTACCGCCCGGCTAGGAGCGAGATGGGGTCGCGTTGGTATTCACCATCTCGCTCCGTTGCTACGGCCCAGTCCTTACCGGGTCTCCTCCCGCGCTGTAAGACGAGCGACTCCGGCCACTGGAGTCGCCCCCAGGTGTGCGAGGTCGGCCTGGCCGAGGGAAGTCCCCCGGGCTCCGGCAGCTCAGCATCGGAGATGCTTTGAAGGCGAAGGAACCGCCTTCTTGTGCCCCCGGTCCGCCTGCGCCGGAACGGGTCTGAGTTGGGATCGCCCTCCGGAGCCCGCTCCGCGGTCTCCTTTTGCGTCATGACTTCTTTGCAAAAGGAGACCACCGCCTGCCAGGACCTGTCACTACCGAGCATGGCGTTGACAACGATCGGCAGCGAGAGGTCCTCTCCTACGACCGCTGAGAGGGTACGCCGCTGTCACTCAAAAGCGACGCACTCCCCCAGCGTATATCGCGATCTTGTGCAGATACTTCGTTTTTGTTTTTGTTTCATTTGAAAGAGATAGCATGCATTTAAAAGTTTAGTTTGTGTGCAGTAGATTCACCCTCATTATCGTATTCCCATCTGATGTATGGGATAACTGGTAATCTTGTTTACCCTGGGGCCTAGAGCTTCAACTCCTCAACTTCAGGCAATACATTTACTCACATTGGTGTCTATAGACTTCGTGTATTTCGTCGTAATTTGGCTAGTTAACAATTGTGTGATTAAGATTTCAGAGCGGGCTGTAATCCATACTTGGGCCACCCGGAACAGGAGATGAGAGCACTGCGTTGTGACACCACTTTAAGGAGGTGTACGTATTCAATCTTTGTTGTGTTTTTTACATCAACACTTAACAATAATGAATATGCCATTATTAAATAACATTTTGTGCCTGTAGTCCCAATTGTAGAATAGAAATCCTACTTGGAAACTCGTACAGAGCGAGTTTGGAGTTTGGACTAAATGGGTTATTAACAACAATTTGCCCGAGTGGTGATCCACCACCTTTCCTATTCCTGGTACCTTAATGAAAGAGTCATATTTCGGTTCAGAGGGTAGCCAGTAGCCTTGCACAACATACTTAACACCCGGGCCACAGATTAGCGACGCACCTATATCATCTATGAGGTCTATTGGCCAATGCAGTTTATTGCTATCATGTGGTGTTGTTGTCCGTTATCTTCATTTTTTTATGTTATAGGAAGGCAAACAAGCAGACGGATTTCCTGATGGTAAGATTTCCCGCCGCCTAGAGATACCAAAGTTGGTAATGGTGCGTTGCCAACCTGAGGTCAGGATGTTAGGCCTCGAGCAAAAGTAAGTTTACCGGCTATCTTACCTTCCGAAACGGAACACGTCATGGCGTTATGGCGGCAGGAATAGGTAAGGCGGTGATACCAATCCGGTTGAGTCGCTGCGAAACTCTACCACCTAGTCAGATGTCACGGTGTTAGTGATGATAAGCCTATGCTCGCCTTTTACGAGCTGCCTGGCAAAGAAAGGCAGATGGTCTATTCTGCAAAGGAGCCCGGACCAACACGGGGATTGCATGGTTTAAAACAAACTCAATTTCCGTTGTCTGTCCGTATGTGTGCTTAAATATTTAAAACTACGCAACGGCTTTTGATATGAATGTTTTTAATATATTAAGTGATTTAAGAGGAAGGTTTAGATGAACATGGAATTTCTTCCACACGTGCTAAGCTGGGACAGGTTGCTAATATCACAAAAAATCTTTTGAAGCTTCGTATTAGTGACCAGCGACTTACTGATTTATTATATTTCAAGTTGATTGATTTTAAATTGCCACGTATTGAGCTACTGAGGATTCAAGTCCCGTGGCGAAATTTTTAATTCCTTTCTAACGCGTTAACGGGTTAGAAAGGAATTAAAAATTTCGCCAGGGGACTTGAATCCTCAGTAGCTCAATTGGTTAGAGCATTCGTCGGCTTGAGACGAAAGGTTACAGGTTCAAATCCTGTCTGGGGCGAAATTTTTTCTTTCTTTAAAATTTATAGAAAATTTATCCCAAGCACAGGGCAAGTGCTAAAATAACAATATGCCACGTATTATTTATTAGGGTTGAACAAATTGTTAATGAACATTAACTAACATATTATTTCCAAAAGAAATGTTACAAATTATAAGTTAACCGAACAATATATTGATACTCTGAAAATACTTGACTACATTTAGAACCTTACAAATCGCCTCTGTGGTCTAGCGGTCCGGGTGTTGGACTTGACTGCATGAGGTCCAGGGTTCGAATCCCGGGTCGACCAACAAAAAGAAAATTGGATTTTTCCAATTTTCTA
>NJDC01011349.1:0-11182 GCA_002245475.1 Calephelis virginiensis | reverse complement strand
CATGGTCTAAAACAAACTCACTTTCCGTTGTCTGTCCGTATGTGTGCTTAAATATTTAAAACTACGCAACGGCTTTTGATATGAATGTTTTTAATATATTAAGTGATTCAAGAGGAGGAGTTTAGATGAACATGGAATTTCTTCCACACGTGCTAAGCTGGGACAGGCTGCTAATATCAAAAAAAAAATATCTTGAAACTTCGTATTAGTGACCAGCGCCTTACTGATTTATTATATTTCAAGTTGATTGATTTTAAATTGCCACGTATTATTTATTAGGTTTGAACAAATTGTTATTGAACATTAACTAACATATTATTTCCAAAAAAATGTTACAAATTATAAGTAAACCGAACAATATATTGATACTCTGAAAATACTTGACTACATTTAGAACCTTACAAAAGTAGACTGTTAATCCAATTAATTGCAATAAAATGGAACGAACATGTCTATTTTATGTCGATGTTTTTCCTACTTATAGGTATATATAGGTATATCATAACACTACCGTGAAATTGTACATACATACATACATATCTTCACGCCAAGTCCCTTACGGGGTTGGCAGAGAGTATCGAGTGCCAGACCTCACGATCCTGACAAACCAGTCTTGCTTCCTTCACATTCATAACCCTTTTCATACAAACACGGCGGTTTCGGAGACTCTTGACACCACCGTCGGATAATATCCAAATTGATCTGATCGAGAAATGTCAGCCTTGGTCTCCCCGGGTACCTACATCCATCCACATTCGCATTGTATATCTGCTTTGTCAATCTTTCATCTGTCATTCTTTCCACGTGACCGGACCAGCGGAGCATGCCCTTTCGCATTTTAACACCAACACTTTCTTTCAATCCCACTCTTTCTCGGATCTCACTGTTACGAATGCGGTCAGCGAGCGTTACACCACAGATTTTCCGTAGTGCTCTCATTTCGACCGCATTTATCCTACTTTCATGCTCTTTTTTTGTATTTATTGAAATGAATAAAAAATAATTCATGAAATTGTATTTATTGAAATTATTTTTGATAACTAGGACAATTTCCAAAAGGTTGTGTCCTCTTACGCACGGAAGACAACATTTGAACTTTGTGTGGTTAGTGTTGTTTTCACAGTCAAGTGAAGGACCGCCCTAGAACATTTCCCGAATGACTTAGACCAATATTTTTAGCTGGGTAAAGGATATTGGTACCGGATAATTGTGATACCTTAGATATACACACCACAAAAAATGTTTACCATGTTTAGCTAAACACTGTTTAAAATTGACATACGACCAATAGCATACTACACGTAGATGACATGTCGACGTGCTAATAGTTATGCTAACGAATCCAATTTTAGACATTGTTTTCTAAAACGCGTGTTTAACGACCGTTATTTTTTTTTTGTTTTAAGACGGTAAGATTTTAAATTTTTTTAGGCGTTCCTGTGTCCGTACCAGTTTTTCCTAATGAAACAATGTACTTGTGAGTATTAATTATACTTATTTGTGTTATTATATGCACAGTCTTAATAATACTAATTTATTAATTCTTAATATATTGTGGTGTAGGCAAGCAAACACGGATTTCCTAATGGTAAAAAATACACGTCGCCAAAAAACGTTAATGGTGCGTTGCCAACCTGACTAAGGATTTGATTCTTTGATAATATTTATTATTCGTTTTGAAATGTTCTTATATTTAAAAACTTAATAGGTTTCATGACTTTAAAAAAATTACAAGTGTACTTACTTCTATTCTATTCTATTCTGTTCTATAATGAGAGATATGGCAGCCACTCTCTTTTTTTTGCTTTAAAATAATTCAAAATAAGCTATTTGATTTGCTCTTAATGAAAATTTATTTCAGACAACGTTTTGTCGTGCAGAGTAAAACTTAAGTAATAAATATCTTTTCGTCCGTTTCCCCGCAGACGTAGGCAGATGTTCAACCAGGGCACTCACGGTTATCTAAAGGTACTTAGTCTCACAACCTAGTCTTTGGTGGCAATACTTTCGCCAACTGCAATTTTTTCGACCTTCGGCAAAGCTGTTTTTCTTATTAAAAACATAAAAAACTCAACTTGTGTTGCTCGAACCTGGTATCAAACCCTGGAACTCAACATCATATAAAATAATCAAAGCCTATGTAATTAAATGTTAAAATAAGTTTGCATTCTTTTGGCCATTCTTCCTACTAAAACACTATCTTTTTATATTATATCTAAGTAAATAGGTAGGTATACTAGCTGACCCAGCAAACTGCGTATCTCTTGACATTAATGCTTCGATAGTACCGCAGTCTGTCGGACCCAATGTGAAACGTTCCAGAATCAACGACTACTTACTAATAAAAAAATAATTAAAAAAACATTTTCCAGTGGACCAAATTGTGAAACTAAACCATTCTCGAAATCCCTTGAACACAACAAAAATTTCATTAAAATCGGTCCAGTCGTCTAGAAGGAGTTAAGTGACAAACACACGAACACAAGAAATATATATGTTAAGATATAGATATATTAAGATATAAAAATGAATCTCTATTTCGCGTGGTTATTACATCACGCCTGAACGGATGGACCAATTTTGCTGTCTTTTTATTATAGTGTTGTTAAGGGGCCATGTATGCTAAAATACGTCAGCAATATACTGTTTTTTTCATACAAAGCAATTATGGATCTTGGCGACAAAAATACACAAGATTAACATTAATATGCTTTATAAGACTAGTGTTTCCAAAACACGATTCATTTCACTTTGCTCTATAGAAAAAAATCAAAAAGTTAACCCTTTTTTGAAATCAAAACCCTTCTGTCTACTTTAATTATGAAAATATCGATACCAGATTAACCATAAGCTTAGATAAGTAATACCTAAAAGATAACTGTTTCAGTTGTTATATTTTTTTTCAAATTACTTTTATAGTGTCAAAAATAGTGATTTGGCACTTAAGACATTTACTTTAGAGCGCAATATTTCATAGTAATCATGGAACGGGGGAGTGTGCTGATTGGCTCTTCTGGCTGACTAAGTATGGGGCCTTAATTCTCAGAAGGTTCTTATGAAGAAACAACCCGGAATAATTGCATGAAAAATAAAAAAAAAACACTTTATTTTTTCCATACAAAATGTTAAGTGTTAGTAGCTGTTAATGTCAAGGGATACGAAGTTCGTCGGATCGGTTGCATTATGGCAATAAAACTTTATTTGTCGCATTTCTCGTGAACGGATGGATCAATTTCTCTGATTCTTTTTTTATTGTGAGTTCATAAAAAAAACATTTAAATTGTTAGGAAAAGACAAAGTCTGTCAGGTCAGTTAGTGATAATATAAAGTATGTAGCAATGAAATAGGCAACATCTATAACCCAATAATTTTCAGACGATATATCTACCGCTTCGAACCACCCACCAGGGGTGCCGAATGTCCAATATCCTGCAGAGGGTACGAGTGTCCGAACCGCCTTGTCCAAGAGAAAGATTGCGTCCCAGGAGCCTTCCTGCCAGACCGAGACCACTGCAACTGCTGTGGAACCTGCAGCTATTATTACCGTTAGTGTTTTATAGTGAAAACCAGATTTGAGGCCATCCCTCAATAAATACTGAGATTTTCCCCTTTGGTAGAGGCATGTTATCACACTTGTCTACCTACATCCATCCACATTCGCATTGTATATCTGCTTTGTCAATCATTCATTTATTTTTAAGACGAAATAATAAATAAACAAAATCGTTCTATTCTTTTAAGAGTTATGATGCCACAGAAAGACAAACACACAGACCCCTCAAACTTATAACTTTCGTTTTCCGACGGGGACTAAAACAATGACTTTGTGGTAGGTACACATAATTAAATTGCAGTAGAAAGCTGCGAGTAGATAACACACTAGTTTAAGACTGGCCCTGACCATGTAAGAGAGGGAAAGTCGCGGTTCTGCGATTAATTTCAAAACTCACGAGACCGGTATTTTTGCGATCCCGCAGCCACCGCGTTTGAAATTATCGCCCGCAGACTTGGCGGTTGAGGATCGCGCGACCGGAGGTTGCGGTTAAATAATCAGCACATATAGTACAAAATGGTCGCCCGCCAAGCGACCGCAGAGCGCGCGATTGCAACCCGCCGAGGCGGCGGGAGATCGCCGCCCGCACGATCCGCTGTAGCCGCAAACAACTGCGAGCGATGTGGGTGAAAATCGCGCCGTGAAATGTGATCTTACTTTTTCCATATAAATCTACATTCTACGGAATCTGCGCGCCCGCAACGGGCGCGGGTAAAAACCGCGCCGTGAGTTCTTAGTCTGAAGCTTGTTTAGTTTCTTGTATTATGACGTCAAAAAAGTAAATGTTACTGTCACGGAATAATAACCGTGGACACTTACCCCCTTACTAATAAAACTTACGCGCCTGTTGATCTGGTGTGTAACTTAATTGTTTGTTAGCAAAAGTGAAGTTACACAAAAGATCAACGGGCTTGTAAGTTTTATTAGTAAGGGGAATCTATACTTGTTATCGTCGGTAAACACTTCATATGTTTATGTATATAATGGTATCTACCGTCAGTGACTTCCAACAAAATAAGTACTGAACGTTACATTAAAACAGACTTTTTCATCTGTAGTTATAAAGCCCTGATGATGCTTTAAAATGTGAAACCGGTTGGCTCTAGAGTAACAAAAAGTATCAAAAAAAGTAGCTATGTTTACTTCAAAAAAGTGTGTATTAGTAAGGGAGTTACCGTTTTTGTTCAAATTTGGATCAACAAAAGTAAAAAAATGAATTTAAAAAATTATATTCTTGTATAAAAAGCAATTTTATGAACAATCTAAATAAATTTTAGTATTTATTTGAATTTCAGAACTGAATGAAAAATGTGCTGAGTTCAGAAAAACTGTAATAAAGGGGACCAAGGAAACTGAAGTAAGTTCATTTTTCATACTAAAATCTATCGCCGCTGTGGTCTAGCGGTGAGTTTTTGAGGTCCCAGGTTCGATCCCCGTGTCCGGATCGGACCCACTGTATAAAATAGAAAATGTGTCTTTTAAATTTTCTTATAACAATAACATTGCCAGGAATTAGGTATGTGCCCGATTGGCGTTAGGCTTGCCACCTATTACATTGTGGGACTTAGTGTCTTCGGCTAGTCGTGGGTGTCCTGGTTGTGCCTCTGCCTACCTTACTTGAAATACCGGTATTTTTAGGAAACGGTAGCAATGACCTTGAAGAAATACTGATACCAAGGCGTTACCTGTACTGTTTGTACCGATACCAGACTTAGTACCTTTACTATTGGTTCAAGGGGTTTTATACCGGTACTTGTTCAATAATACCGGTACAATGAAATATATTACGTGTTATTTTTTCTTCAATCGAAGATATCTCTGTTCCTTCATTCTCAATCTTCAATGTCTCAGATTAAAATAATACCGATACCTAAAACGGGTTAAAAAGGTACCGGTATACGAAGTACTGGTACCCACTTTGGAACCGGTATCCAGGTATCAAAGTGGCAAGAACCGCTAAATGCCGGTACAGAATCTGTACTTTTCGTAACGGTTGCAAGCCTTGGTTGCGACTTTGTCTTCATAAAACTTTCCCAAGTCTTAACAAGACGAAGCAAATATGTTAAAAAGATAGGGCGACTTCAAATGTGTTTTTTTTTTTTTTAAATAAAAATTGTTGTCCGGTTTGGTCGAGTGCTCTGTTGGCGATTGGTTTGTCATCTATCAAATTGTGGGACTAATCGTAGGTGCATTGGTTTTGCCTCTGCCTACGATAAGATGATACGGCGTAAAGATGCTTCTTTCTTTTTTATTACAAAAAAAACATAATTGCAAAACGAAACACTTAAAACTGTGCATTTGAGTTGCATTTTAACCGATTCAAAAAAAGGATGAGGTAATTTTAAGTTATTAATTCGAAATTTCTTTTTATAATTTTTTGTATGTTTGTTACGCGATTACTCCGTCAATAGCAAAACGATTGAACGGTTCTTTTTTTTGTATGATATTAGAAGGCAAACAAGCAGACGCATTTCCTGATGGTGATAAATTTACTTCGCCAAGAGACACCAAAGGTGGTCATGGTGCGTTACTAACCTGAGGCCGAGATGTAAGGCCTTGAGCAAAATTAAGTTTACCGGCTACCTTATCCTCCCAACCGAAGAATTGCTGTAACCATGTGGTCAATGAAGAAAAAAACATGTGGGACTTAGATGATGTTATGGAACACGCGGTACAGAATTTAATGAATATTCTGACGAATCTGATGAATTGTTATATTATTTGATTTTAATATTTGAAAATATTGTTATAAAAAGTTTGCTTTTATTCAATTATTTTTTTTTATGTTATAGGAAGGCAAACAAGCAGACGGATTTCCTGATGGTAAGAAATTAACGCCGCCTAGAGACACCAAAGATAGTATAGGTGCGTTGCCAACCTGAGGTCAGTATGTTAGGCCTCGAGCAAAAGTAAGTTTACCGGCTACCTTACCCTCCGAACCGGAACACGTCAAGACGTTATGGCGGCAGGAATAGGTAAGGCGGTGGTACCAATCCGAGCAAGTCGCTGCGAAACTCTACCACCTAGTCAGATGTCACGGTGTTAGTGATGATAAGCCTATGCACGCCTTTTACGAGCTGCCTGGCAAGAAAGGCAGATGATCTATTCTGCAAAGGTGCGAGGACCAACACGGGAAAAATAAAGTTTGTTTAATTTATACCCCAGTATAAATAGGCCTTTACTTTGCAGTTGCACTGATACGTCAATATTTTCTTAACGCGAATAGACTATAGCAGTTTTTAAGTTACACTTGAAATTGCCTAAATCTGTCACTTATCATTGATGTAAGTGTCATTAAATAAAATTTATTTGTTACCATTTCGGAACCATTTGCTATCTTTCGAAAACGAATTACCAAATCGCGACGTGGTGTCCAATGAAATAGTTTCACTGCGCTTAGTTATAATTTGCAGTAGAAATTTGAACAGCTCCCCCGTGTTGGTCCGGGCTCCTTTGCAGAGTAGACCACCTGCTTTCCTGCCAGGCAGCTCTTAAAAGGCGGGCATGGACTTAAGGTCACTAACACCGTGATATCTAACTAGATGGTAGAGTTTTGCAGCGACTCACCCCGATTGATACCACCGCCTTACCTATTCCTGCCACACGTCATGACGTGTTCCGGTTCAGAGGATAGGGTAGCCGGTACATTTACTTTTGCTCGAAGCCTAACATCCCGGCCTCAGGTGGGCTATGCACTATTAACACCTTTGGTGTCTCTAGGCGGCGTGAATTTCTTACCATTAGGAAATCCGTCTGCCTGTTTGTCTTCCAATATCATAAAACAAACAATGGTGGAAGGAAAAATGTTTCAAGGACTCTGTGTCTTATTTAATAAATTAGAGAAACTAGATTTTTCAGACGATAGTACCGTCACAGACACCATGAATGCTACAAACCTGTTATTAATTTTGATTGTCAGATCGAAGAAGAGTTTTTGGAGCCAGGGTGCGATGATGGATTGGTGTGTCGTGAAGGAGTGTGCCAGGATATCCATGCTGTGAACACCCTGACTGGTAGCAGGCAGAAAAGAGATGAGGGACTGGAAAATGCTAATGGTAAGCATTTCGGACCTATCCTCTCGACTGTCGATTACCGGCTCCCGGTAAATGTAAGTCAGTCACTTACCGACAGCCGATAAAAGTTGGCTTGTCTCGTTGTACTTAGATTGAACTCGTTTGAATTTAATAAACACCCATATCCAGAAATGCAGACATCTAAATGTTCATTCCCCCGTCAGGAATCGAACTCGGTCTTCGCGGTTTATCAGAGTGGTAAGGCGTGTACGCTAGCCAGTTGGCCAACAAGGCGTTCTGTCGATTATATCAGTTATACGTCCAGTTTGACGCAACTTTCATATAAAAAAATTAAAAAATAATTTGCTATGTTTTTTATTCGCCTAAATCATATCACACTAGTTGCTTTATATCTGAAAACCTTTTGACTTACTTTCAAATTATACGGGTTATACCTTTTCACCATGTTATGTCAAGTGTCATGTGTCACTTTAAAAACATAAAGGGTTTTTAGCAATTCAACAGAGAATAGTGTTACATAACAGTGTTACATGTTTATTGGTACCAATAAACATTAAATAGAACTAATTTGAGAAAGCCCTGTATTTTCGTAACATGGCTAAAATAATGTCATGGTCTACACAATTGAATTGCTGAAGTCGAGTAGAACCAATATTGTAATCTTTTTTTCCTCCATTGCTAAACGTTTTTAAACCTTTTTTTATGAGAGCAGTCCCAGTACTATGACATAGCCGAAAGCCAGATTGATTAACGTTAAACAGGTTATTTGTGGATAGATAAAATGACAATTGTAAGTATACTATGCGTTCTAATATCTTGGATGTAAACGGAAGGATAGATATTGGTCTGAAATGAGTAAGAGGTGTAATAAATGCTTTGGTCCATGTTGAAGGAAATGATCCGGAAGATGACGAAAAATTTAGGATTTCAGTAAGATGCGGTAAAATAATACCCAATATTTGTAAAATCATGACTTGTCCTACTCCAATACCCACCGCCCTAGTTGATAATGAATTAATGATTTTCTTGATATCACTATCCACTACCAGTTTAAATGAAAAATAGGCATTACAATTAGATGCAGATAAAGATAATTGGGTGAGTGTCTTAGATTTAAGATTCGGATCAAATGTATGTGCAATCATTGAGAAATGTGAGTTAAGTTTGTCAATATCGATATCGTTAGGTAGATTTGATGAAAGTCTTTTACCGATCCCAAGAGAGTGAAGAAATTTCCACAGGTGAGAGGTGGAACAATTTTCAATGTTTGAAAAAATATGCGGGTTAATAATTCACAAGAACAATTTGGAGTTTCATTACACTCGTGTATTTTAATATGGGTAGGATCTTTTGGAGCTGAAGCAGCAGTTTTATGAAAACATATGTACTTTGTTTTACTAGTATTAAGAGTTAATAGATTTTGCCTTAGCCATCTAAATATCAGAGTCATGCCCCGCTCTGCTGTGATGCATACCTTAGACAACGTTGTATCACGAAAGGTAACTACTGTGTCATCAGCGTAACACAAGATTTCAGCATTTTTGATAGAAACTTAACGAATATCATTAATGTATAAAATAAATAAGTTGGGACCCAAGATGCTACGTTGTGGTATTCCAAAATAAATATTTTGCAAACTACTGATAGTTTGACCAATCTTAACACACTGTTTTCGGTCCGTTAGTTTGCTATTGAACCAGTTTAATGCAATACCGCGAATGCCTATACCTTTTAGTTTGTTCAGAAGTATAGGAGCGGACCCAGTATCGAATGCTTTTGCTTGGTCTAAAAAGACACCAATACAGCGTTGTTTGTTATATAGTTGCGATGAGAATGTAGACGTAAGTAGTGTGACAGCATCTTCCGTACCAAGCCCTCTACGAAAACCAAATTGCTTAGACGATTTTAGGTTGTTTGTTTCAAGATAATCAATAAGGCGTTTGCTTACAATTTTTTCAAGCAACTTGGATATGGGTCTGTAATTGTCCAAGGAGTTGTTCGAGCCACTTTTAAAAATTGGGTGAACTGAAGACATTTTTAAGTCATCTGGGAATACTCTATTTGACAGATTTAAACTAAATATGTGTGTGAGTGAGACAACTACTTCATTTTTTACAGCCTTAATAAGAGAATTGCTAAAACCGTCGATGCCTGGTGCCTTATCATTTTGGAGATTTAAAATTAAGCTGTCTACCTTATTTTCATCTGTAGAATGAAAAACGAATTTAGAGGAGATTTAGTAACGCGAACAAGTTTAGCTAATTCTTTTTTAGTTTTGCCAATACGGGACAAAATTGCTGCCAGTTTTTGTCCAGTGGAAGCAAAATGATTATTGGCCGCTTCGATTGATTCTTGAACATTACTACAACCCATTAGCGTCAACAGCTCTGTTGATTTCCTCCCAATACCATTTAAATTACACGTAGATTTTCTTTTAATTCTGCTTCTTCATGCTGCAATTTCAATTTTCTTAAAAGGCTTACAAGATAATTTTGATAGCGTTTATACGTTGTTTGAAGGATTTTGTTATCCGGGTCTCTTTTTACTCGTTGGTGGAGACGGTCTTGGTGACGTATACAACGCATTAATCCTCGATTTATCCATGGCTTTAAATTATGTTTAGTTCTATTTATTTTTATTTATTATTGCAGAACCATGTAAACGTGAATTGAAATACTTCAAGAAGAAGTATGGCAAGGATGGTCATCTTCATTTTGATGCACCGCAATGTACACCCCTATGGCTGTATGCCCCAGTACAGGTACTAAAAAATCTTCCTTTTTAGGGGAAATATGGATAATATCCCGCGTCAGATACCGCGCATCAACGTATTATAAAACCCAATCCGTCTTTCTACAAAAAAACCTCGTTGAACTCATGTTTTACTAAACACTGTTTAAAATTGGATTCTCAACAAGTACCATACTGTCCCGTCATCCACGTGTCACACGTTATTGGTTGGATGTTAATTTTAAACAGTGTTTTGTTAAACAGCCGTATATATTTTTTTTGTGGAAACTGGTTAGGTGGAATATACCTAGCATATATATATTTATATTTACCCGCAACTTCTTCAGCTTAGAATATGTTTCTTAGAAATTGTATACAAAATTAATTCATCCTCTATTATAGCATATGTTTGAACTCGGATCTTTAGCGATATGCATATCAAATTTAATCAAAATTGTTCAACGGTTTAGCCGTGAAAGAGCAACAAACGGACAGACTTTCGCACTTTAATAAATACTAGTGGTCGCCTATTGGTCGAAATTCGACCATAATAAATTTTAATATCTTGTTGACAAGATCTCCATCTTCATTTCTCAATACCAACTACTTTGTTTCCAAATTTTTCAGTGCGCCATCTGTGATCTTTTATCGTTATCATTAATATATTTGTTTGTGTGTGTCAAATGCATGGTAGTGTGGGTAATGTATTATTTATTGATTTAATACATTAAAAGTACACTTTAAAGTCACTTTATTTAAAGTACACTTTATAAGCGTTATTATTAAAAAATCTTAGCGTTCTGCACTTGTCCTACACATAAACTATAAGTGTGCCAAATGTTATGCTCCTGCGTTCACGCAATTT
>NJDC01011348.1:58100-110820 GCA_002245475.1 Calephelis virginiensis | reverse complement strand
AGAAACATACAGTCGAATTGCTAACTTCCTTTTCGGAGTTTGCTAGAACATACATTTGATTAGATGCTAATTTTAAAAATCGTCAGTTTGTAGTTACTGTAATTATTGAAGCCATAATTGATTGTTTTTTGAATGGCTAATTTGTTGCTAACCCCGAGGTTTTTACAACTTTACAGGGCTATTTTGGGCCGAGCGGAGTGCTCAGCCCGAGACATCATTATTTAAATGGATTGGACTGTTCCCTACAACGCCAGCAAAAAGGGTGGGAGACCGTACCTCGACTTGGTGCTGCATTCTAGTTACTGGGTGGACATGATGGAAGAGTAGTGGCGGCTCGTCGCTCGGCGTTAGGCACCGTCGCAAAAGAGGTCTTCATCGCCGAGACCGGCGGCGACGGTGTAGTATGATGTGATTAAAAATACGTTGAAAAGCGGAAACTTGCTTAGTATTTGCAAATTGAGGTAATATCTGTGGCTAATAAACCGTTATTTATTTAATGTCGACAGGACATGAAGTGAAGAATACATTGTTTTGCATAATATATCAAATATGTAGGCGTCTCTCCTAATGGTAAGAGAATTTGAGCCTCATATAAAAATAATAGACGTCACCGGCGCGTAAATAAAACGTAGTACCAATCAGGGTAAGCTGCTTCACAGAACTTTGACACCAAGTTATGACTAACTGCATTAGGATAATACTGAAAATAACCACTTGCGAAATATGGGTTCCTTGCATCCTTGTATTATATACAATACTTTGTAAAACAGTAATAGCAAGATGATAAAGTACCTTATACCAAATTCAACCATGCAAATGTAATATTCATTCAATGATGGTGTTAATAAATTATTAGACTTGAGCCCCTGATCGTTGAGCTTACATAACGGGAAACGGAAACCGGACTGAAATCTGAGTCGGTGACCGAGCCGTACTGTCTATGTCTAATTGCCGAAACGATGTGAAATGGGCGGAAAATTAAGGGATTTTATGCAACCCCTATTTCTTCATGAAAGGGTTTTTATAATACGTATGACATACTGTATAATATGATATTACATTATAAATTTAAGTCTTTGTTGGTTTGACCAGTCATTTGTAGATAAAAGGAATATTTAAGTAGCAGACGTCTTGGCTTCGTAGTGGAAGTAATGCCTGTACAGAAAGCTCTTGCTTAACGATATGTGGACGACTATGATTTAACTAGTGGTCGCCCATTCGTCGAAATTCGATCATAATAAATTTTATGCCATCTACATTTCTCAAGACCAAATACTTTGTTTCCAAACTTTTTAGTGCGCCATCTGTGATCTTTTATCGTTATCATCAATATATTTGTTTGTGTGTGTCAGATGCATGGTAGTGTGGGTAATGTTTTATTTTATGATTTAATGTACTTAATAAGCATTATTATCGAAAAATATTAGCTTTCTGCACTTCTCCTACACATAAACTATAAGTGTGCCAAATGTTATGCTCCTGCGTCCGCGCATTTTTTGTTAAAAGGGGTCCAAATTTTTGGCATCACGTATTAATACTATTCTATAAGGAAGTAACATAGAGCGATCTATTAGTTCTTGTTGCAAAGCAGACAAGCAGTTTGTAAAGCTACTTAAGCTACTAATATAGGTAAGTTAACCAGCCAATGAAAATATTGACGTTATGACTAGATATTGATTAAATAGATAACGAAAAAACAGAGGCTGCATAACATGAAGATGAATATGTTGTGATATGTATTTATGTATAAAAATCTTCACGCCTATATCCCTGAAGAGGTAAACAGACGCATAATGTGTCCCACAATATGACAGATGGCAAACCGGGCGACGTTCCTTTTTAATAGAAAATTGAAAATATACATATTCTATTTTGTTGCCCGACCCGGAAATCGAACCCGGAACCACAAGAAGACAAGTCCGATGCCGGACCGCTAGACCACACAGGCGATTATTTATATATAGATTGCATTAAAATCGTTAACATAATATTGCAACCTTCATTTCTGTAACATAGGGGATAAAGTGTTGGCTCACATCGCGTAAAACATAAAAAAAATTTACAGATGTTACTTCAAAAACGGTCAGTATCTCTATAGTATAAAGTTTGACATTTCAAATGCAATAAATTTCAGCTAGAACAATAATTGACATACTTTTTTTAGATTGCTGAGAAGTTTTGACACTTATTATAAGTAATATTAGACGGATAACAAAGCCAACTTACGGGTAATTAAAAAAAGATATAAATCAAAGAAAATGTGAGTTTGCATTATACTAGATTTCAAAATAAAGATAAGAACTTTCTATTACATTATCATTTTGTGTTATATCATCCTAATTTGTAAATACACTTTCATACAAGTAACGTACAACAACGCGAATCAAAGGAAAAAGGTAAGGAATTTCAGTGCACTGATATTTCATTGTATTTTGTAGAAAATCCTCGTGAATAAAGGTACTTTACTTCCATTGTGGCAGGAATTTAATATCTATAATGTGCGCTTTGCATAATTCAATTTCTATCACAAAGATAGAACTTGGTAATGATATAAGGTTTATGGCGGCAGGCACTCTCTGTATTAAGTATTACACGACTTTAATAGTTACCTGCGACTTTGCTTGTTTATGTACCTGAAACTTAATTCTATTGAATCGAGTTTTATATAACCCGATCATAATCCGACTGAAAAAGGGATATGACGACCTCACGACCAGTGAAATATTTAAAAAACAAGATGACTGAGTATTCTTATATTGTAGTCTGTTTTGGTAGTAGAGTCCTGAAACTATTCGCCCGGACTTATACACTTACCTGTTTTACCTTTGACATCAGTGGTCCCTAATGTCGTGTTTGAGTTTCGGAGGTTTGGGTAACAAGCTAACTTACATATATAAGAGGTTTAAGGTGGTATTGCTGTCTAAAGTTGATGTGTATTTCTTATCGCTTAAGCATCCTTTTGTGTACTGCATTACTTAAATTGGAAAAAAATATTGTTCATAACATCACTCGTTAACGAATGAATCAACTTTGCTGATTCTTTTTTTTGTGGCGATGTATAATTAAAAAATAGTATTCATTGGCTTTTATTTATAGACAAGAAAACTTTTCTCGGCTCAGCGAATAAATAGGTATAAAAAATAATTTATTTCATTATAAACATTTTAATGTTAAAAGTTGCCAAGACGCACCCAAATGGCTCGCATTATGAAAAAGTTATCAGATGTCATTTAGAGTCAAGCTTTTCACTCTATGTACGTACAAGCTGTAACTTCACAAACTTTACGCCTTTGTCAAAATATGTAACTATGTTATAATAGCATCATACAAAAGTAATGACCGGTAAATATATTTTTCCCTTTACGCCTGTGGTCTAACGGTCCGGGTGTTAGACTTGACTGCATGAGGTCCTGGGTTCAAATCCCGGGTCGGTCAACAAAAAGAAAATTGGATTTTTCCAATTTTCTAATTGAAAAAAAAAATGTTAGTCGGGATTGGAGATGTTCCCGGTTGGTGATAGGCTTGCCACCTATCACATTGTGGGACTTAGTATCTTCGGCTAGTCGTGAGTGCCTTGGTCGTACCTCTGCCTATCTCTTCGGGGATATGGGCGTGAAGATACTTTTTTTTGTACCTAATAAATGAAATGATTACAACATTGTTAAAAAAGATAAAAGTAATGGGAAATCCAAATAATTTTAGGTTTGTCCTTAAAGCTATAGAGTAGACATATGTATATATTTCAATAAAAAAAGGTATCTAAATTGAAACAAACGAAAACGATAAATAATAATAATAAATAAATATCCCTGGAAAAGGTACGCAGATTGAACCTAACCCCAAAGTAAACAAATTATATGCTTGTGTTATGGGTGTTAGTCAACGATTCTAATACATTGAAATACTTAAATAGATACCAGAATAAAAATAAACACCCAGAACCCGGAAATTATATAAGTATGTACACATTATCAAAAATCCCATGTATGTTAATGACAGTAAAACTTGTATTTAAAAATAAAGAACTATATTTTAATTATTAAAATACAGGACCGTACGTGATAGTCTTTTCCAATTTCGTTTTCGATTACTTAAAAAAATAGAACAGATCCTGTGATTTTCCCAAATAAGTAGGAATAGATAGGGAAGCTAAATGGTTTCACGTTTGTAGTTGGAACTCAATAATAAAAGAAATATCTCGGTAACGAGGGGCACGTTGTCGCAACTGTAAAAACAGTGCACAACGACTGTCCCCAACACGCCCTGACGTTTGCTCTGAATAAGAATATGTCTGAGGCTGACCTCATTCAATATCCTTTTTCCGAACGAACAGTTTTATCGTCTTTGTTATTTCCACCCAGTAAACTCTAAATCCCTGAACAAAATTGTTTTGACATACGAAAAAATTCACCCTCATGAAAAATCCGAGCATAATTTTAATCGTGACCCGAAATTGGAAATGATATAGATACCTACCTGATTATAAGAATAACTGAACGTATAACCTTTAATTTTGCTGTTAAACTCACAATCTGCAGCCATATTCACATGAATATGGCTTGCTTAAGAATATAGTCCTCGACCTTCTTGCCAGGTAGCTCGGACATTTGACACAAATGCTGTGAACGTGTTAAGGAGGTAGAGTTCTGCAAGGACTCGCAGGCAGTGGTAAGAATTCACTGTCTGACCTGTTTGTCCTTTATTTCTTTAGTGCTTACCATTGCCCTGAACTGATTTGGAGTGTTTTATTTTGTGGCATTAAAGTGAGCATCTGCTATAATAATGTTTAAGTTTGCATTTATCTGATTGATTACTACAGGTTCAATTATTTAAAATTTATTCATAAGTCGTCATAGAAAGTCGTGTTAGGATATTGAGTAAAGAGGTGGTCTCACCCAATCTCATTTTGTTAGATTTGGCGGCAACGAAGAAATACAAGATACACTATTTTTTTCATAAATAGGTCACTTGTCCACGTTAACTGGTAGTGTACGGTAGATAGGATAAAACTCGATCGTTAAAATTTTTGCTTTAATTAATTAGTGCTAACCTAGTAGTGAACATATTTAAACGAATTTATATGTTAAAATATATAAATAACAAAAATAAAAAATACAATATATTTAATTAACTTATATATTTGCACACCACAATGTGTTAGAATATGTTGGCATGAATAAGTATTCTGTAACAAGTTTTACACACATATATTCCGCAAATAAATAAATTTCATTTCATTTTAAAAAACTGAACATGATTGTGCGAAATGCCACATAAATTGTATAATTATGTTGAATAAGTTCACTAAAATTCAATAATTACACAAAAACTGCGAACATATTAATTCATCTTGATGTTTCAAGTATTATCATATTATTATATTCCAAGTATTATTATATTCCAGCCTCAAATATTCAAAATTCACGGTTTTTGTGAAGTCACTCGAATTAGAAAAAAGCTTTGGTCTACAATAATTACTACAAATTATGATACACTAGATGTTGCACTTGGTAACAGCCGAATATCGGAGTTACTTAGCTATTTCTCGGAAACTCGTTTAGATGTCGCGATAAAGAGTATCCAGCCTCTTTGCCCAGCTCTACAACTTACTCTCCTAACTATCTTTATACACAGAAATAAGACATAGCAGGGCTATGTCGCGACGTGATATAACAAAGGAACTTACATATTCGTTTATTCTGCATGTACCTTAGAATAGCCTATCTGTCTTTTTGGCTAGCGACGTAAGGCAAGCATAGGTTACAGGTGTCGTTGCTAAAAAGGCCTCTAGTGGTAGGGAGCTGTCCAATAACTTGCCCGGGTAAGTTCAACTATCCTATCTATCCCTAGTATCATAATGACAGTGTCTTTTTTGTTATGATAATGAAAGGCAAACAAGCAGATGGATTTCCTGATGGTAAGAAATTCACGCCACCTAGAGACACCAAAGGTAGTAATGGTGCATTGCCAACCTGAGGCTGGCATGTTAGGCCTCGAGCAAAAGTAAGTTTCTCGGCTAACCTACCCTCCAACAGGAACACGTCAGCGGCAAGCATTAGACGTTATGGCGGCAGGAATAGGTAAGGCGGTGGTACCAATCCAGGCGAGTCGATGCCAAACTCTACCACCTAGTAGTATGTCACGGTGTTAGTGACGGTAAGTCTATGCTCGCCTTTTACGAGCTACCAGGCAGGAAAGCAGATGGTCTAAGCTGCAAAGGACCCCGGCCCAACACGGAGAGTAGGGTAGCAAAATGACTTCGGACTTACACTCGGCCACTGGACAGCGGCGCTCCTACAACATCTATAGCTGCCGCTACTGTCTCTTACAATGTGGTGACTAAGTTTTGTATCTTATTTTATTAAAAAATCAATTTTTAAAGAAATTATCAATTTCTATGCTTCTTAAACAAATTACATAGTTATGTCATCCGTATTTGCTAAATTGATTAAATGTGATGTAAATATGATTCATGCATGCTTTGATTTAAGCTAAAAATGTAAATCAAACTAAAGCTTTGGCCAACTGTTAGAGCTATAAACGTGTTTGAATATAATACTAATGAGTATTTCACTAATTTTCTAGACGAATGAAACTATTTCGTAGTCCGTATTTGCTAAACTGAGTCAATGTGAGGCGAACATGTGCACATTTTATAGCTGCAGCCAAAGTTCTCGATTAAACATTAAATATATATTTACACCAAATCAGAAAGTAAACATATGACAATAATTGCCTGTGTAGTTTAGGGTTCTAGGGCTTGGACTTAACTGCATGAGGTCCCAAGTTCGATTCCCTGGACCTCATGCAGTCAAGTTCAGTCGTGGAAAATGGTTTTTCTAATTTTCTAACAAAGAAAAATGTTGCTCGGGATTATCACATTGTGGGACTTAGTTTCTTCGACTAGTTGTTGGTGTCCTGGTTATGCCTCTGCCTACATCTTGGGGGATATGGGCGTGAAGATACTCTAAGCATATTACACCATAATTGATCCAACCCCAAAGTTAATATATTATATTCTTGTGTACACCTTACACACGCATACATTGCTTATGACCAATTCTAACATTTAAATAGAAACTGTAGTAAATATCGTAAGCCCAGACCTTGAAATAATTTTTTCTATGTTTATCAAATAAGTGCCTGCCCCCGTCAAGAGTAGAACTCGAGACTTTCCGTTGCTCGTGGCATTACGTTTGTACATCCACCATACAGTCATCGAAGCTGTTGAAATTTGAATAGAGAATTGATGCAGTTTTAAATCTTTTAAAAAATCAAAGTATTCTATAGTTTCCATTGCAATCCATTTAGTGCTAAATATGTACAAAGTTGACCACAGCTTTTAGCTTTTTTAGCTTTTGTGAAATGAGTAAAATCCAATCTGTGCAGTTAGTTGATCCACAGTTTTAATTAATTGTATAAGAAAGCGAAAAATTTAAACAATACACCTTGCCTCGGTAAACTACTGGTTTCATAAATACACATACATATCTTCATGCCAAGTCCCTTACGGAGTAGGTAGAGAGTATCGAGTGCCAGACTTCACGATCCTGACAAACCTTTCTGGTTTCCTTCACGTTCATTACCCTTATCATACAAACACGCCAGCTTCGGAGACACTTGACACCACCCTCGGATAATATCCATGTGATCTAATCGTGGAAAGTCAACCTTGCTCTCCCCGGGTTCCTACACCCATCCACATTCGCATTGTATATCTGCTTTGTAAATCTTTCATCTGTCATTCTTTCCACACGACCGAACCAGCGGAGCATGCCCTTTTGCATTTTAACACCAACACTTTCTTTCAATCCCACTCTTTATCGGATCTCACTGTTACGAATGCGGTTAACGACCGTTACACCACAGATTTTCCGAAGCGCTCTCATTTCGACCGCATTTATCCTACTTTCATGCTTTTGCTAACATACCTACCTAACTCTCGCTATCATACAATAACGTTGGGATAAGCACAGAATTATGTCAAGCGAACCTAGCTTTTTGACTCAAAATCTCGCATTGAAGTAGCTTACCCAACGCTCTACTCACACTATTCCCTGCACACACTCTCCTCTCTTCATCTGCGTTGTATATTCCGTCCATGCTAAAAGCGCAACCAAGATGTACAATTTCATTCACTTGCTCCAACTCTACATCATCAACTAAAACTCTTATATCCATTTCATAAATCTATAATATAAAAATGAATCGCTAAATGTGTTGGTAAGCGCATAACTTCCGAACGACTGGACCGATTTGGCCAATTCTTTTATTATTGTATTAGTTATTATTAGGAGAAGGTTCTTATGAAGAGATAAACCGGGAAAGTTGCAGGGAAAACGGGAAAAATAATACTTTGATTTCCCGTAAGGAACGGGTGAAACGAAGTTCGCCGGGACAGCTAGTTATAAATAAATATCATACAATTTCCATCCCTCGTCAATAGATTCCGAAATTTTGTTGATGTTATTTGAAAATAATATTGAAGAGGATTTAACAAATTATCTAGTGAAATTAAAACGATCCGTAATCCGTATTTGCTGAATCCTTTCAATGTGAAGTAAATATGTGCGTAATGGATCCATAGATAAATCCGTCGATAAAGTAGGTACTCTGGAAGCGTTAAATGTAATCCAGGATTTGTCGCTAATGAAATTCTAAATAGATCAATGTATGGATTTATAGGTATTATTTACAAACAAGACTTGTTCCATGCACTTACAAATCTACAATGGGATGTTATGTTGATTAAAATCTCCAGTGTTAGCCTTCGTTTATCCATAATCCATGTTAATTTTATAAATGTGCCTCGTTCGTGATAATGAGTCAACACTTTTTCTACTTTTTGTAAAAAAAAAGTATCTTCACGCCCATATCCCCGAAGAGGTAGGCAGAGGTACAACCAAGGCACCCACGACTAGCCGAAGACACTAAGTCCCACAATGTGATAGGTGGCAAGCCTATCGCCAACCGGGCACCTTTCCAATCCCGACCAACATTTTTTTATTAGAAATTAAAGAAAATTGGAAAAATCCAATTTTCTTTGTGTTGGCCGACCCGGGATTCGAACCCGGGACCTCATGCAGTCAAGTCCAACACCCGGACCGCTAGACCACAGAGGCGATCTTTTTGTATATATTTACATATATTTACGCAATTAAGGAAGATGTTATATTGCACTGTCTTGAGGCTAGGATCTAAATCTTTGATGTAACTTTATAAGAAATCCTAGCCTGCAACCTCATGTGCTACATAAATATCTTCACGCCCATAACCACGAAGACACAGGCTTAGGCAACGACGGCACCCACGACTAGCCGAAGACACTAAATCCCACAATGTGATAGGTGGCAAGCGTGTCGACAACCAGGCACATATCCAATCCCGGGCAACGTTATTTTTGTTATAAAAACACATACATTTTCTTTTTTTGTTGCCCGACCCGTTGATCGTACCGTATCGGTAGACCGCTAGACAGGGGCGACAAAGTGTCACCTAATTTAGGCCGGAGATATTTCTAGATTTTCCAAGAACCAACTTACCGAGAAATAGGTACTGATGGAAGAATCGATATTTAATATTTGCTTTAAACGGCTAACATCTTTGCAAAATGATTTATAATGCTTGCTTGAATCACAAAGAAAAATAAGTTGTCAAACTGTCCCCGAAGGTTAAAAGTATATTGTGTTTAAGTTATTTTACAGGCGGCTGCTCATTCTCTGCTCAGAAAGGTGGCGTGAATTCTTGAGAAGTTGGAAAGTTGGAAGAGTTGTACACAATTCATTGGCATCATACCGCCTTGCCTGGGATTAACTTTAGAAAATTTTGTTTTCACTCTGTCGGTTTAGGATTTATAGTTGAGTGCTTTGGACATTCTTATATGTATCTCCGTTCTTTTTTTAGTTTGTCCTGCCATGGGCTTGAAATTCAGATGTAACTCGATTAGTTTGTTGATATTTCATTATCCCCATTCGTATCCAACAGTATAGAATAGCGGTTGTATACAAGTCTATTGTCGGTAAAGTAACCTCGATTCTAAATTTTCATGATTAGATAGATAAAAAAGTATATCTACGCCCATATCCCCGAAGAAGCAGGCAGAGGCACAACCAGGACACGCACGACTAGCCGAAGACTAAGTCCCACAATGTGATAGGTGGCAAGCCTACCTCAAACCAGGCACATATCCAATCCGGAGAAACGTTTTTTTTTTATTAGACCTAATTTTCTTTTTGTTGCCCGACCCGGGATTTGAACCCGGGACCTCACACAGTCAAGTCCAACAACTTAACCACTAGACCACAAAGGCTATTTAAAACGTAAAAACGTAATCTAATAAAGATAAATAACTTTATAACTCGGCTAAAGCCGCGGTGTACACCTAGTTTACTGTATGTATTATTACAAAGAACATATGTTTACGTCATGTAATTTCATCTCAGCAAGATGAGAGTCTCAAATAAAAAGATGTAATATTTCAGAAGTTAAGAGTAGGCTCATATGTACTTCGTCTAGAATATTCGACAAAATCTCTGCCGTCGACGCGGGAATGGTGTATAAATAACATTTTACGACACATTAAATTCCGCTAAACGTTAAATACGTCATTTTCATGTTTTAAGTGTTATTTACCTGAAAAGGAATATAAATTTTCACATATCGCCACTATACATACACATGAGATTAACATCCCGGCCTCAGATAGACAAAGTACAAGCAGCACCTTGGGTGTGTAAAGGCCTTGCATATTTTTTCCATCAAGGCTCCATCTTTAACCGGCATGTTAGGGACAAGCGTAAACGCCTAACTTCTCTGACCAACCGCGAGGCTCGGGTTTAATTCCCAGTCATTTGTGAACATGAACATTTAGATGTCTGCATTTCCGGATCAGGGTGCTTATTAAATTTGTTCTGGTATCTATTTAAGTATCTCTATCTGTTAGTAATCGTTACTATATATATTAAAATCACATAATTTGCTTTCTTTGGGGTTAGCTTCAATTTGTGTAACTTTTCAAAAAAACATTTTTTTGACCATCTGCCTTTCTGCCAGGCAGCGCGTACGAGACAGCTCAGGTTTAAATATAGGTTATCATTAATAAGACCACTGGTGATAAAGTGCTGTGCAGCAGCTTGCTCGGGTAGGGATTCTCTGCTCTACCTGTTCATGCCACTATAATGAGTCTGTCATGTTCCGGCGTGGAGGGTAGGATAGCTGGTAGACTTGCATAATTATAGGCCTAACGTCACGGCCACAGGACAGCGACGCACCTGTCACATCTATGGTGTCTACAGGCTGTCTCGTACTATCAGGAAAACCGTGTGTTATCCAATTCCATAAAAACATATGTCATATTTTAGTTAATTTTAGTCCACGTTAAATTTTTTTTACTATCTATGCTCACTTTTGATATGGCTAGCGAAATAAAAAGACGACTACAGCAATTTGCGGGTAGTAGTATATTAAGGCCCCATACTTAGTCAGCCAGAAGAGCCAATCAGCGCACTCCCCCGTTCCATGATTACTATGAAGTATTGCGCTCTAAAGTAAATGTCTTAAGCGCCAAATCACTATTTTTGACACTATAAAAGTAATTTGAAAAAAAATATAAAAACTGAAACAGTTATCTTTTAAGGGACAATACTTATCTATGTTTATGTTAAATCTGGTGTCGATATTTTCATAATTGAAGTGTCTAGATGGGTTTTGATTTCAAAAAAGGGTTAACTTTTTGATTTTTTTCTATCGAGCAAAGTGAAATGAATCGTGTTTTGTAAACACTAGTCTTATAAAGCATATTAATGTTAATCTTGTGTATTTTTGTCGCCAAGATCCATAATTGCTTTGTACGAAAAAAACAGTATATTGCTGACGTATTTTAGCATACATGGCCCCTTAATTTTTTTTATTTACGGTGAGTTTGAGCGTTAAATCTTCAAACCTAGACAAACTGAGAGATCTTACCTTCAGTTACAATTCCGAGTAATTTAACTTTTATTTTTATTTTTTAAGTGACTAGACATTGAATACCTACGCAGATGGATTTCCTAATGGTATGGTGATATTCACCTTACGTTACCATACGTTGCCAAACTGATACCGGGACAAAAGATCCTGTAAGTAAGTTTGTGGACTACCTTATCCTCCAAACCGGTTCACGTCAAGGGATAGCAAAAACGTTATGGCGGTAAGGCGGTGGTACCAATCGGGCCGGTCGCTGCGACACTTCATCACCTAGTCAGATGTCATGGTGTGAGTAATGGTAAGAAGCTCCCTGGCAGGGAGGCAAATTGTCTCTTCTGCAAAGGAGCTCGGACCAAAACAGGAGAATAGACCTATAGACACCATAGATGTTACAGGTGCATCGATTTTCTGTGGTCGGGTTGTCAGGCCTTTTACATAAGTCTACCGACTACTTCCGTTCTCGAACATGACACTGTCATTTTGGCAGCAGGAATACGTAAAGCGGTGGATTCCTGCCGAAGCAAGAGCATCTTGCAGCAGAGCAGCAGAGCACCACACACTACTAGTGACACAGTGACAGCGAGCGGTCATATTGATCATGACCGTTTTAACCTAATCTCTTACGATATGCCCTATACTGTTATGGTATATACCACTACGGTAATTCAGTTTTTAACTAAAAAACAGAATGTAAAAAAAGGCTTTTCTAAAGTGTTAATCAGCCAATAAATAAAGTGTTGAATATGCTTTACAAAACTCTTCATATCAGCCACAAAAATGTTCCAAAGAGAACGTCGAGAGTTGCAAAGCTTTTCAAAACACGTGTAGAATTCCCTCTAAAGTCTCATTAAGCCGTCATCACTGTAAAACATGACTAGCACATGCACGGCAATATAATATAATAGGCACTTTACTTAGAGGAGCTCTGCTAAATCCCTCTCCCGCATAATGTTAAAGGAAAAATTCAACGGGTATAGTGAGAAATAAGAACCACTTTTATGTTATTTCCACGTCGAATCTAAATTCGTTAGGGTAAAATGTGTTTGTATAAAGTTGTTTTTAAAATTTATATGCTATAAAATCTTGGCATTTTTTGCAGTTATTAGGGTGATTTTACACTCTTTAAAAATTTTCCATATGATTGTCAATCTCCAACATTAGATCAACATTCATATGACCGCTGCCCATTCTACTCGTTCATTATATATGTCCATGTAATTGTTGTTTTTTTAATTTATAGTCATTTTGACTATCGTAAGAAGTTTTTAAGTCACAATCATATTTGATCGAATTTCGGTGTTGCAAGTAGGTATTTAATGGAACGTAAATGTACGTTGGACAAAGATACTTCGTAAGATATAGATAATCATATAATTTTATAATTTCATGTTTCAGTTTTTATGTTTTTTTTTATTCTTATCGCCTCTGTGGTCTAGCGGTCCGGGTGTTGGACTTGACTGCATGAGGTCCCGGGTTCGAATCCGGGGTCTGCCAACAAAAAGAAAATTGGGTTTTTCACTTTTTTCTAATAAAAAAACGTTGCTCGGGATTGGATATGTGCCCGGTTGGCGATAGGCTTGCCACCTATCACATTGTGGGACTTAGTGTCTTCGGCTAGTCGTGGGTGCCCTTCGGGGATATGGGCGTCAAGATCTTATCTTTCATAAACCATTTAATGATCAGGTTCCTGCATACTATCACAGACTTGCTGCGGGTCATGTGCTTGCTTACTCGGGTATTCTATAGAGTATAGAGGGTGTTGTAGTTAGTACCCAATCTGCATTGTACAGTATATGTCGTTGGTTAACAATTGCGACATTCAAACAAAAGTCGGATTTGATTAAAGGAGGATTGCCTTCCACTTACTGCTTTCCGACTTGGATAACTATGTGTTATTAAAATTAGCCAGACTGCCTCCTCAGTCGTGGTGTCAGCGTATACACCTAGTTACGCCGAACATTAGACGAGGTTACTCTTCATTGTCGTTCACTGTTTCACAATATCTATATACATATACACACAAACACATATATATATATATATATATAAGAAAGTCGGCTTTGTTACAACACTTATAACTCGAGACCTGCTGGACCAATTTTCATGGTTTTTGATTCATTGTATTTGTTTTCGCCCCGAATAGCAGAATACACCTTAAAAATATTAGAAAACATCGGCTATATATATAAAAGATAGTTAAGCCGGTTAGGCTGAAAATTGATAGAGATGTAGCTTAGAATCGGTAGAAAGACATGGGGTACATTTTATCCCTTACAATGGCGAGGAAACTCGGAAAAACGAAATTTTAATTTTTTCTCATACAAAATGAACGGGCGGAACGAAGTTCGCCGGAACAGCTAGTACAATATAACACCGACCTCAATTCAAACAGCTGTTATGAAGAAAAAAATCGTAAATTATAATTTATTGGTGTTTCGGAAACCGTCTGTAATCGTACTTAGTGGATCAGTTTGAGACTTTTCGTGGCTTCAAGTCCTATATTTTCCTTTTAATCTTACAATTTACAATAGATACTTGATCGTTTGTCTTTCTGTTGAACTTCTTATCTTAACCACTTAACATATTCAGATAAAATTTGGCATGGCTATTTTCAAAGCTCCCAATATATTTAGCCAATTTTATTAGGTATTTAAGGGACTTTTGATAAGCGAATGTGGTAAAGAATAACAGTTACTAATTTTCGTATTTTTAATCTTAATTGTAATATTTTTTAACTGTAACGCTCGCTGACCGCATTCGTAACAGTGAGATCCGAGAAAGAGTGGGATTGAAAGAAAGCGTTGGTGGTAAAATGCGAAAGGGCATGCTCCACTGGTTCGGTCATGTGGAAAGAATGAAAGATGAAAGATTGACAAAGCAGACATACCTACAATGCAAATGTGGATGGATGTAGGTACCCGGGGAAACCAAGGTTGACATTCCACGATCAGATCAATCGGATATAATCCGAGGGTGGTGTCAAGAGTCTCTGAAACCGAGGTGTTTGTATGAAAAGGGTAACGAATATGAAGGAAGCCAGACAGGTTTGTCAGGGGCGTGAGGTCTGGCACTCGATACTCTCTGCCAACCTCGTAAGGGACTTGGCGTGAAGATGTGTATGTATTTTTTAATGCAGTGCTTAATGTATGAGAATACTATATTAAATACAATGACAATCTTATGTTTGCTTACCTTTCCATTGTAGCGAGGATGGAAATCCAAGAAAATCCTTCTGGGACGGCAACATTACCATATTTATTAGTATCATCTGCATCGAAGCTACGTTCGGTACCTACCGTATTTGATTATATCAAAGTAATGACTTATGGGAAGTTATAGCACCCTCGATGACCTTAAAATTTAAGGAGTATGAGCAAGAGTTGTAACTTCATTAATTTTTAATTTCTTCTGCACTTAAAGATTATATCAGTATGTAGGAAGTTTGATTACCAGATTTAATATCGTTAATACAGATGTGTAAACTCAAATTACCGCGGCGGTCTAGCGTTCCGGCGTCGGACTTCTTGACTTTTTCTTCCCCGGTTCTATCTCCGGTTTGGGCAACAAAAAAAATTAGAAAATGTATGTTTTCAATTTTCTAATTAAAGAAAAACGTTACCCGGGATTACATATGTGCATTATCTTAGGACTTAGTGTTTTCGACTAGTTGTGGCCCGCGACTCGTGACGTGTGACGATTTTTTTTTGTAAACTCCAAAACAAGAGTATTTTTTATATATTATAAGGCATTATGCTTGATGTCTTATAAAGAAAATAAAATTATATTAAATAAAATTATTAGAATTATTAATTATTAAATGGTATTTTTTTTATCTTTAACTTTTACAAACAGGTTATTTAATTTTTAAGGCCTACAGAAGCGATAAAAAAAATCTAGTAATCTGACGTTGACCATGACTTCATGACTATTCTACTATTCCCGTTCAAAAAATGTGTGTTTTCAAATTTTTAAATAAAAAAGCAACATCGCGTTGCTCGGGATTTGATAAGTGCGCGGTCAGCGACAGGTTTGCAATCTATTATACTATAGGACATCTTCAACCAACCTCTTTGGACATACGGGCGCGAATATACTTTTTTCTTTTCAATTGCTATATTTTTAACTTATATTTGTCCTCATTTATAAATAAATATAACTGGACAAGTTACACAAATTCAATCCAACCCCAAATTAAGCACATTATATTACTTATGTCATGGGAGTAAGTCAACGGTTCCAATACATAAAAATACCCTGAGATGCAGACATCTAAAAGTTAATCACACAAATGCCCACCACCACCAAACTCCCGTCGGGAATCGAATCCGAGTCTCGCGGTTGATCGGTGTAGTTAGGCGTGTACGTTAGCTACTCGACCAAGGAGGCGGTCAATATCAATATTTTTGATTATTAGAGGTACACACATATTACTGGTTTATAAAACAGCTGGGAACACTTTAAGCTATAGTAAAATATATTTCTAAATATTCATCTGGAAGGTGCTTTTATGTATATCAGTTCGACAGTTGTACACATGTCAAGAAAAGTCGTATAACATTTCAAATATGTTTCATCCTTCCATCCAATCCTTTGAGTATGGTTTGATACTCAAATGTCAATCCATCATTTCAGCATATTTTAATATTGCTACCCTCGAAGTTATGAAAAGACTGACTTTCTTTTTTTTTCAAACTTTTTGCTTTTTTCTCTTAAACTTTGTAGTAGCACGAGTAGCAGTTCGTCCCAGCTTCGCGCGGGTGGGCAAACATCTATTTCAAAATACATTAGAACCTTTTTCTTGACTTTAAAAAACAACAAATCATAATTCGTTGGGTAGTTTTAAATATCTAAATAGGCTAGACTTTATTACTATGTACAATACATTCAAGGTAATTTCCACGGCTCCGAGATATACCTAAAAATGCGGTTTATTTCTTTTACGCATAACCAAAAATAATTTTCAAGTGAAAATTGGCACAAATGTTTTGTAATACCGTAAAAATATAATAATAAAAACTCCGTAACAGTTGTTTATATTTAAAGATATGTTAAGATTTTTGTCAAATATTTTGAAAAATATGACAAAATAACATTTTTGGGGATTTTGATGGTTATATACTGTAAACCAGTGGTGGGCAAATTACGGCCCGCGGGCCGGATCCGGTCCTTGAGAGGTTTTAATCCGACCCGCCGAGGGTTTTTTAGAAAAAATATGAACCTTAAAAAAATTAATGGTCGAAATGTTAAATTTAAATTAACATACTGACTCGATACTTCAAACATATACATTGCGTATCATATGTTAAGACTTCATAAATAGATTTTATTTTAATAAAGGATTGTAAAATAAAAAAAATCCTTATGCTATCTTTATACAACGTTTTATAATCGTAATATTTACTGCTATTTTTAGGTGTTTTAATAAACCGGCCCGCCTCAAGATTAGTTATAATTTACTGGTCCGCCACTAGATTTTTTTTAACTTACCGGCCCGCGGTCAAAGGAATTTGCTCACCCCTGCTCTAAACAATAGCTTATAACTTACCCTAAGTTTTCACCTTGGCGACTCTATTAGAACTAATCAAAAACTGTTTTTGTAATGTTTTTTACTTTTTCTGACTTGCACTAAAGATACTCGAGGGATTTTCATATATACTTAATAATGCAAATATTCTATATAATTACTATAAATGTTTATAATCCCCAATTTTGGACCTGAGCGTTTCTTTAGAACAATACTTTATATAAAAAAAGTACTCAAATTATAACTTTTTACACGATATTATTATTCTTGGTAGATAATCCTAAAATACACTACTGTTTACAAAATTATCAAAATGTTAACGACTGTTTAAGAGTTGTTATTTTTTTATGTTTCCGTCAAATACAAAAAAGTACTAATTCGAAATTGATGACTTTATTTTAAAGTTCACTAATGATATAATGCAATTATTGCAACCTACTCCATACAAATGAATATATTTTGACTAGACTATTAGGATCTGCGCCAATTAGAGAGTAATACTAGCCGATCCGGCAGACGTTGTTCTGTTATTTTTTTAAATGTAAAGAAACTCTACTAAAAAAGTTGAGATCCCTAATCACTTAGGGGTGTGAAAAATAAATTGTAGTCGATTCTCAGAGCTACTGAATATGCACATAAAATTTGGTGAAAATTGGTAAAGCCGTTTCGGAGTAGTACGGTGACTAACATTGTGACACGAGAATTTTATATAAGTGATAGTGATTCTGTTGTGCATAAAGTAATATTCCCCGGGTTTTTCCTCGTTTTGGCCCGGGTGCACTGTGAAGAATAAATCATTAATTGCTTTCCTGCCAGACACACAGATAGTACGTACTAACGATGCTATAATTAGCGACACTGGTAGCCGGTAGGCCAACATCTGTCTATACATACAATAAGACTGTAAATGAGAATGAAGAGTGAATTATGTATATTGAAGATATTTTTCCAATCTCTATCCGATCCAACTCATCAACGATCAGTTCAAAAGTTAAGATGCCATAGATAGACATACACCCACACACGCACGCACACAATTACAGACTCAACAATACTCAGCCTAATGTAGAGAAACATTTGGACGTAATGGTCATCTTAAGCATACATATATATTTTCACGCCGAGTCCCCCTGTAGGGAGCTCTCGGGGCTAAAGAGTACCAACTGAACAAAGCTCGCCGTTCCAAGTTCGACTGGTACCTAATAAATACAACGTGTTAGTGATTTTTAATTCTATAATAAAGAATATTCTTTGTAATCTGATATTAATTATTGAGTCTACTGGAAAATATATTTCCAAAATTTGTAACAATACCATTGTTTAAATCACTATGATGGACAGTATTTATTAATTAATTAATTAAACACAATAAGTCTTCAATTAGAACTCCAATCAATTATCTTCTACAATCGATTTTAATTTAAGTAATAATCACGAAAACTTTGATGTCTTTTCCCAAGTTTTGATAGTGTACCACGTTATAATTAACAAGATAATATTTTTCTTTATAAATACTTTTATGACTTGGACAGCAAATATTGCTCTCCTCATGGTAAGAGACAATCGTAACCTATTAACATCATAGATACATGTAAAATAAGCCTTTATTTTGCTTATTCCGCGGAAGCTTACGCCTAAAATAAATGCTTATTTAACATCTGTTATAATGGATTTCTGCAAAGTAACGCCTGATTCAATAAAATAACATCGTAGATGTGTCGCTATCCTGTGGCCAAGGTTAAGTCTATTGTGCATGTTCACCGGCTACCCTACAATCCAGACCGGATCATGACACAACCATCATTGCGGCAGGAATAGGTAAGGTGGTAGATTTCGACCAGGGCAAATTACTGCAAAGTCTTGTTGGTCATGACCGATGTAACCAATGCTTGCCTCATACGCAGTACACTGATGACCCGGACCAGCAACGGAGGCAAACACAAAGTACTAGTTTGCTTATCTCTACTAATACTATCGATATTATGATAGGGTAGGAAACGGTGGCAGTATTGGTAGATAGGATAAAAAATAAATTCCTAGGTCGCCTCTGTGGTCTAGCGGTTCAGTTGTTGGACTTGACTGCATGAGGTACCGGGTTCGAGTCCCGGGTCGGGCAACCAAAGAAAATTGGGTTATTTCCAATTTTCTAATAAAAAAAATGGTGCCCGGAATAGGATATGTGCCCGGTTGGCGATAGGCTTGCCACCTATCACAATGGGGGAATTAGTATCTTCGGCTAGTCGTGGTACCCTGGTTGTGCCTCTGCCTACCTCTTCGGTGATATGGGCGTGAAGATACTTTTTTTTAAATTCCTAAATGAGACAAATCTGCTGAATTTTATTTACTATGTCTTCTCAATTAATGGCCCTTTTCTAACCGCCTTATTTACCTACTTCGGATGAAGTTTAGTCTACATTTTCAGATATATGAGCTATAAGTAGCAGAACACTTTATAACTATCGCAAGTTTGTAGAAGTAAAATCACAAAAAACCGACTTCGATTTCAAATTGGTATATAATCTAAGTACACAGAAATTACAAACATAAATACGTAGGTCACGCTATAAGTTTTGCATTAATTAAAAAAAAACAACATGTTATGACCAAAATATCATGTTTGTTGCTTTTCAAAATAATCATTTTAAACATTTTTTCATGCGATCGAACATTTTTTTAAAACAGGAGGACCACCGATCTGAAGGCATGTTTTCTACGTGCTGATTGAACGCTATCACTGCCTCTTCGGAATTGGTAAAAGTAAAACCTTTCATTATATCTTTGATTTTGGGAAAAATACAGAAATCACAGCGTGCTAGGTCGGGGCTATGCGCAGGATGAGTGACGAGATATACTTTTTCGGAAGCTAAAAATGACTTTGATTTATTGGCCGTGTGTGAAAAAGCGTTATTATGGTGTAGGAGAATGCGGCTTTTGGTTCGTCTTTCGCGATTTTTTTTTATTATCCTGGGTAAACAAATGGTAGAATACCACTCGGCATTAAAACTCTTTTAATCTTCAAGTGGAATAATTGAGCAGATGGGACCCATAGCTGAGAAGAAAACGCGATAATTTTTTTACCAACGTTTCTCGCTTCTCACTTTTATTGGCCTGTTCTCATTTTCAAACACCCATTCACAAGATTGCTGTTTTTTTTTCAGGTTCAAAACAATAAACCCATGTTTCGTCTCCTGTGACAATGTCATAAACAGCATTAGAATGTCCAAGGTCGTACTTTAGTAGCATCTGTGATCACCATTCCATGCGAGCCTGCTTCTGCTCCGCTGTCAGTTCATGAGGGATTCAACGACAACACAGTTTCTGAACTTTCAATTCTTCGTGAAAATTTTCTAAATTTGGCTCATACCAATCCCCAATAGTTCTCAAATTGTCTCATAGGTAATCCGGGGGTTTTCTTCAGTTAACCACTTAACAGTAGCCGTAGTGGTTGTATTTTCGTTGACGGCAGTTAAAGGCCGCCCTTTGCGAAATTCGTCATGTAAAGAAACTCAGTCTCTCTAAAATTCAGCAAACCTTCGCCTTACGGTGCACAAACAAGGTGCTTTTCTCCCAAAAGCATTCTGAAGACGAGCAGAACAGTCTCATTTAGAAAGAGTACTTTTAAAATCATAAAAAATCATCGCTCTAAAATCTTTTCGACTTAATTCCATTTTTGTTGCGTACTTAGAACTTTGATGTGTGATAAAAAAAATACAAAATAATGCCCGTCCATTGTTTTTTTATTACTAAGAATGTTGCAACGTTTCAAAAATATAACATTCGCAATTCAAATAGTTCCGATTAGCTAGAAGTGCTAATAAAATGCAGTAAAACATCAATGCATTAATTTTTAAATTTTAATTTATTTGTTTAACATAGAAATATGTTCACGCCTGTATCTCTGAACTGGTAGACAGAAATAAATCCAAGACAACCACGATTAACCGAAGATATCTACGTATTAGTCCCAAATCGTGATAGATGACAAACCTATCGGCGACCGGTTGCGGAATCGGTATTCAGTCACGGAAAACGTTCTTTTTAATAGAAAGTTGGAAAACATATTTCGTGTATGCTGACCCGGTAATCGAACCCGAGACCTCATATTCTCAACACCGAACCACTAGGCCAAAGAGGCAATACATATTAAAACGGTCTACGGAATCCTTAAATGAGATTACCACGTATGTTTATTCCTCAATATCTAGCGTATTTCCGATGCTTATTGATTTTCGCTGCTTAGACATTTAAGTACATTTATTACCTACACCAGTAAGCCTCTTGGTAAACGTAACACATGAGCACATTACCTTAAGCATCATCCAGACGGCTATAAGCAAGCCCCAATCACGCTTTCCACAAAGGTGAACTTAGTGGAAACTTTGTTTGAAAGAAATCAGGATTAAATCTACGTTCGACACTGATGCAAACCAATGTTTTAATCCGTGTGGAACTTTTGTTAGCCCAACGCGGCAAATATTCTTCTCTTTAATTCATTTTATTTGAAATAATAGAGAAATCACAAGAAACAGAAACCAGGTGGTAGTCGCTTACTAGGGTATATAGAGTTTTGCAACGACGCGCCCGGATTGGTACCACCGCCCTACCTATTCCTGCAACCATAACGTCAGCGCTTGCTATTGACGTGATCCAGTTCGGAGGATAAAGGTGCTGATAGAATTGAGCATTTATGCGAATGTTACATCACAGAAAAATAACGAGAACAATTTAGCGAGAATTCTATCTAGCGGTTCTGGCGAGCATTCTAGCGAGCATTGCTTCGACCCTTTTTGCCGAGCCAAGCTTCGATCGTTGTTCTACGCCCCAACGCTCTGAGACGTCCCTCCCCGCAATCCTGTTGCTCTGTTTATTTTTTGTCACGTAGTGAGAAACAACAATGAATATAAATGCAGCACACGCGACCGTCATATCTGACATCATAGTGAAGAATATTTTTTAACGAGCATCGACTAGAGCGTTCACTAGAATGCTCATGAAAATGTTCATAGCAGTGTTTGGCTCTATGCTTGGCTTGGCTCGTTGTTCAGTTCGACAAATATAAAAACGGCGAACGCTCGATGTTTTGTTACAAGTAAATGCTCAAGTCTATCAGCACCTTAAGGTAGCTGGTAAACTTACTTTTGCTCGGGGCTCAACATCCCGGCCTCACTTTGGCAATGCACCATTACGACCTTTGGTATCACTAAGCGGCGTGTATTTATTACTATCAGGAAAACCGTCTGCTTGATTGCCTTCCAATATCACAAAGAACAGTTACTCCATAGGCACAGAAATCTGAAATATGTCACGAAGCATTCAAAATGACAAGATTTTTATGAGGATTTAAATAGGTTTTATGGTCTGCGCATTACGTACCTTCACCGCATCAGTTACATCTCCACGATATAGCTGCAGAAAGTCCTCGATGCTACTTTCATATATTATATCACCACTGTAAAGATCTCTTTGTGATAGAAATTGCATTATGCAAGGCGTGCAATACAGATATTAAATTTCTGCCAGAGTGGATAGAGAGTATCATTATTCACTGGGTTTTCTATCTATCCATATAACACATAAAATTCTCGTGTCACGATGTGCGTGATTGAACTCCTCCGAAACGGCTCGACCGATATTCGTGAAATTTTGTGAACATATTAAGTAGGTCTGAGAATCGGTCAACATCTATTTTTCATACCCCTAAGTGACAAGGGTGCCTCACCCCACACTAAAATCACTTTAAAAAGTGAACAAGAACAACGTCTGCCGGGTCAGCTGGTAAAAACATAATAATTTAACGTTGCACTTTAAGTTTCTTTTAATTCACATATACATGCTGGTATGGTGCAGACAAATATCGAACGGGTCATAACTAACAAGACGACCGATAGTGTGACGTGCTGCTACTTATCCGGATAGGGATCCAACATAATAACTATTCCTGCCGCCTTAATGACAATGCCATGTTCCGTCAGGAAGATAGTTGGTAGATTTTCACATTTGGCCTCACACCTCGACCACAGGACTATGACGCAACTGCAATATCTATATTCTATGGTATCTATCACGGTTACCTCTTACCTTCAGTAGAGTCGGAGTGTTCGCTCTTTATCACATTAATAATTTAATAGCAGCTGTACTGCAAACACCGACTCCATTTATTTATTCCATTACCAAGACCAAATTTTTTTTTCGAACGATTCTCAGATGGTCCATATAACTTTTATCAACATCCCGATTTCCTTCTTCTTTTAGTGGAGTGGAGGCCGTGGTTATTTCTTAACATCAGGAAATCCGTGTGCTTATTCGCTGACCTCTCACATAAAAAAAAAGTTTTGAGGAACCTTAGAAAATTTAAGAATTCAATATACTTATTATAATACTAAATCACGAAAAAATCTTAGCTCCCTGCATTATTTATCAACGATTTTGAAACCGCACGAGAAACTCCCAATTTCAGGTCGAAACATAGGTAATTTAACTGTGTACGGATTATATACATCGATGGTTTTACCTTTTGACCCGTTACAGGTTTCAGGTCCAAGTAAGTGGAAGTATGCAAATATAATGGCGGAGTGTGCACCGGTCAGCGCATTACCGACGCTTTGTGTGGGAACGGCTCGGTCCATTTGACGCCCCGTTCTGGAAATTAGCCGGAGACAGTACGGCTCGGTCACCACACACAGATTCCAGTACGGTTTTCGCATCTCAATGTCTCACTTAACGACCAGCTGCCTGATATATCCGAGAATCGGAGAACTTAATTCCACTGCATGTTTTTAAGTGTTAAGTGAACTTTTTTGCCATATTTCCTTAATTCGTAGGATAATAATTCGTCTTTTTTATTACATAGACTATATAGAATTAAATAGTTGGTTACTACCCATACTACTACCCAAACATATGTTTAAACACTGTTAAAACAGTAAGCGCCGGTAAAAGTGGCTGACGCAACAAACACTAGTTAGATCTAGATGACAATATGACATATTTTCTAATGAACCCGGAACCTCATGTACTCAATACCAACGGGCAACATCAAATAGATCATAAAGGCCACAAGACACTGTAAAAGAGAAGAGGGTTTAACGAGTAAATTTACTTACGTAAGTGGCTTAACATATTCGCCTTTTATTTAAGCAATGCAACATTACTATCTTTGGTTTCAATAGGCGTATATTATTTACCATCAAGAAATCCATTGGCTTAGTTAGCTTACTACCAATACAAATAAGTTTTTAGCTTGTATTCATTCTAAAATCTTTATCACATCCAATCCTAATCGGACTTATCTAACGCTGAGATAGCACAAGCAACGCTGATATGAAAGCAACATACAAAGCTAACTTTTCCTTGTTCCGTCCGAACGCTGAATCATCTAAACTCCGAGGTATGAACTACAGTAGTTGAAACTGCGCCCAACTACTTCAACTTTCTAGTTGTTTAACCATCAATTAGAAATAGTTGATCGTGATGCTAATCAGGCGGGTGTTGTTTCAACATCCTTTCACAGTGGATAACTAATGCAATGTCTATTCGATGGTCTGTTCGGACTCTTGAATACCGATTTCATCCAAATGTAAATTGAAATATGAAATTTTAGGTATACTCTTGAATACAATTCAAGCGAATTATTAGTATTTAGTTAATAAGAAATTATAGCATTCGTCGATTTTATTTAAATTAAATGTAATTATGGGCTAGTACGGTGTTCAAGTGTACTTAAAATGACATATTCGAGTCCAAATTCTAATTTGGATGAAATCGAGATTCAGGAGTAATTCTACATACCTGCTTTTCTAATTAATGATTTTACAAAATCATAACAATGATGTGACAACCCTATTGCCTACTGGTCCCGTAATTTAGTTTCCTGTATTATTCAATAGTCCATAGCTAATTAACCTTTTAGTGAGATGAACTGATTTATATAATCTTAAATACTTGTGACCCATGGGGTTTAACCTTACTTAATTAATACGTATGTATAAATCAGTACAAGGGTTTTAAAATTATTCAATACTATTTAAACACTACTCATCGGAAATACAACCGAAAATCACCAGCACTAAAACAAAGAAGAAATCAAGGTGGTCTTATTCACGTTGTCGTCACGGCTATACATATTCCACTTATACGCCCTAAGTTTAAGTAATCCTTTTAAAGCCATTTTCAACAGGACTTTTTTAATTGTTGCTAACAATCGGTAGGATTTAAAATTCACCACATGGACGTATTGGTGCTCGTCAGATCAGTGAAGACGTGCAGCGCGTTTTACAAAGGTATTAAAGTAAATTTAGGTGAAGTTAATCAATCCTTTTTATGTGTGTGCAGTGGGGTAAAAAGTTTGGAAACTGGTGGTGATTGCAGTCAATTTATCTAATTCAAAGAACATTTCTTAAGAACAAAGGATTTCAATTCAACATAGTAACTAATGAACTTTCTGACGTTTTTGCAGTTGCAAAGTCATGGCGAAACTGGAGAGCATTTTCTAGGGAATTCTAATTTCACGGCTTTCGCTATCAGAGATATCTTGAGGTTTGAACGAACAACCGTTGCGTTAGCTTTCATGCAAAATTAATTCTTTGATTGATTTTGTATTTTTTACTTTTTTCAAGTTATTAAAAAAAAAGTATCTTCACGCCCATATCCCCGAAGAGGTAGGCAGAGGTACCAAGGCACCCACGACTAGCCGAAGACACTAAGTCCCACAATGTGATAGGTGGCAAGCCTATCGACAACCGGGCACATTTCCAATCCCGACCAACATTTTTTTATTATTTTTTTTATTAGAAAATTGGAATAATCCAATTTTTCTTTTTGTTGGTCGACCCGGGATTCGAACCCGAGACCTCATGCAGTCAAGTCCAACACCCGGACCGCTAGACCACAGAGGCGAAGTTATTAATTTTAATTTTTATCAATGTTTAGATATTTATTCATATCACGTCTTTTTTATGGAATAAAAAATACACAAGCACGAGGATCTCGTGACGTAAAGGAAAACAAGTCGCTTAGGTATATGCCAAATGCGAAAATCGTTCGTTGTCGACCTAAAGCTGAGATGTCAAACCTCTCCCGCAAGTAAGGTAAGTTTACCTCCTATCCTATCTTAAAAACCGGAACACAATAACTGCAAAACCTAAAAAGGACTGAGACGGGCACTAAGTTACAATGGTATGAATGGTTAAGAGAGTACAAAATATTTTTATCTTCAAATGTGGCAACTATGAAAAGTCTTATTTATAAGAATTCGTATTTAACTGCAGTAAAACGCCAAAAAAACGACTACAATTTCCTCACCATGTCGCAATTTGGTTATTCTTTTGTCGAAATGTAACCAACGATCATAACATGAAAATTAATGCTTATATATTATTAAATAAGTATAACTCGAAAACTGATCTAATTTATATGAGATCACCGCGAAATCATGACCTTCCCGTAAAAAATAACCATCAAAATATTTTCGTTATTTCTACAAATTAAAATAAATATATTCGTGGGCTGAGAAATCGCATAACATATGAAAAAAATCAGTCGAATTACTAATAACAACAAACAAAAACAATTTTTAATCTACTGGTTTTGGAATGGGTTAAAAATTGTTTAGAGGTCGCGAAACTAGTAGTACTAGTTAGTAACTATAACCTTATCATGTTCAGGGTAATAATAACGTAAAACCAAAGATCGCTTTATACTAACAGTAAAAGACGGGAGTTAATTATCTTTTCTTAGTTCGTAAATTGGCTTTTTTTGGAACAGGAAAACAGTATGTCCATGTTCTTGAAAATAGCCCGGACCAAAGGGCAATCTTGCTTTTCCTTAATATAACAATGTTACAAGAGTCCTGAAGCTTGTAAAAATATATTGCTGAGGTAATATAACTGGCTACAAAAAGTGTTAAAGAATTGTCGACAATTATGATAATTTCTAAAATAAAAGTGTTTTAACTGGACGGTTTCAACGTTTTTACCGTTTTATTCAGTCGCGACAATTTAATTGCCAAGCAATTACACTATTCACAGAGACTAGGGAATTAAAACGAAACACAAAAAATAAAAAAATGGCTTAAATAATAAAGCTTTGTTCTTGGTGTTTACATGGTTAATTAAGATAACCCTTAGAATTTACACATATTTTCAAGATAGTCAATTAATTTCACTGAATAATCGCAGAACCGCCTTACTATAAAAGAAATTAGACGCCTGTTTAACTAAGCACTCTTTAAAATTGCCATCTAACCTTAGGTACATGAGAATAATGTGGTAGCATGTGATTGGTTTAGAATTAAATTTTAGACAGGTATTAGTAAAACGTGTGATCAGAGATTGTTCAAATTTTTGTCAAAAATAACGGCTCAATAATTTGATAGAACTCATTTTTAACTCCAAAATAACTATGGTTACTAGGGCCATTGTTTATGTAGGTACCTTCAGTTTTATGTTATATTGTGTTGTTTATTTTTTTGGTGCTTTTTATAGAACAGGAGGCAAACGAGCAAGTGGGTCACCTGATGGAAAGTGATCACCTCTGCCGACGGACATCCACAATCACAGATGTGTTGCCGACCTTTAAGGAATGAGTACGCTCTTTCCTTGAAGGTTTCTTAGCTTGCTTGCTTTTGCCTATTAAAATTAATAGTTTCTAAAAGAAACAAATACAATTTGTTACTTTTATAAAATGAAAATCTTATCCCCAAATGTTAGGGGTCGATGAGCACGGTTTTCCGGAGTACAATATCTCTTTGTCCCTAGTTTTAATGAAAAGAGCCAACCCATCCACTTTGAAATGATAAATTGTTATAGTAACTTCTTGCTTAACTGCTCCTGCGTTCAATTTCCGAATATACTCAGACTGTATTTAGTTACACCGCACCTGAGCGCACCGTGGTTTCAAAGTCATTCAAAATCCCTACCTATATTATAAACGCATACAAACACGCACGTATGTTTATTTCCATCTTCGTCTCTTAATGGCTGAATCCATTCTCACGAAATTCCGTAAATTTGATTACACCACGAAGAAATAAATGGCTAATTTTCATGCCAATATCGCTTTAGGTTCTCATGGCTTAAGTCAGCCTTTCCCAAAGTGGGCGATAATGCCCCCTTGTGGGCGCTGGAAGCCTAGAGGGGGGCGGTATAAATTTTGAAAAAAATGTTTTTTTTTTAAACTAGGCGCAACAAATATGTTATTGAGGTTATTGACAAGAAAAAAACGAGGGGGGGGGGCGCTACAAAACAACTTATTTTCAAAGTGGGCGTTACATGAAATAAGTTTGGGAACCTCTGGCTTAAGTGATAATTCTATTAAATACCTAACATATGTTGAATTTCTTCACTTTAGCTATAAAAAGTAGGCTAAGGTACGGTTCTTATAAACAGGAAACAAGTCGTTTTGATTACGTATGGTAAATTTTAGTATAGATTGTAACCTCTAACGGCCGGTCTCAATATTCTATTTATCTATATCCAGTTGTTAAAATGCTTACTAAAGTTAACTGCGGGCACTTTCTTGCGTCTCTAATGCACAAAAAGTTAAAAACATCTGTCCATGTCTTTAAACGATAGTTTAGAGGGCTTACCGCTTACTAGAGTTAGGCATTTAATGAGATTCGTCAGTAACAAATCTAACTACGATCATACGTTGCTGTTAGTTAACTGAAACATTTGTGGAACTATAAGTAACGTCTCGATAATTTTAGAGAACGAACGTACACAACTTTTCTGATGGTAAAAGATAACCATGGTCTATAAACACCATAGATTTAGTAAATGCATCGCTATCTTGTAGCCGAGTTGTGCTTAGCAAATTGAAGAAGTCTACAGGCTATCCAATCCTCCGTACCGAAACATATTACTGACATTATGGAGACAAGTATAGTTGAGACGGTGGATCTCTACCCGGACGAGTAGCAGCTCGGCACTCTGCCACCGGTAGCCTTGTTGGTAATGACTCGTTTAACCTTAGCTCGCTTGTTACGAGCTGCTTGGCAGAAAGGCTAATAGTCTATTCTACATAGAAAACCCGGAGCAACGTCTAGCACGGGGGGAGGGGTATATTATATAGAATTTATACAGTAACGAAGACTAGATTGAGGGTATATTAGAAACTGATATTTTAAACTTTGTGTTATACTATTTCCCATTTATTTAAGTTGAAGCTGAACATAAGGAGACAAAGATGCGAAACCTTTCTTGTTAAATAATATTTCCCTACATTATCTAAGCGAAAATATTACATTAAATATAAAATAGATCCACCTAATAAAGTCGTGTAATGTCATGCGAGGTAGAAATGCGAATTCACGGACGACTGAGGACGAAGATTTGCTCAGGTAAGCCTTTGTTAACAAAGTTATTACATCAAATAAAATATCTAGCATAAGTTAAATTGAACTTAGAAATTGTGCTCGTATGTCGCAAACATAGGTTATATTGTGAATATCTTTTATTTATTAGACAGGGATACAAACAAGTGGACTGATTGAGATACTACCAAACTACTAATTAGTGTTACTAAAGTTGGGGAAGGTGCACTACCCGTCTAGGATGGGATGTTAAACTTCTTGCCTGAGTATGCAAGTTTACGGAATACCTTATCCTTTAAATGAAAAAAGGATAATAGCGAGCACTGGCTTTATGGTGGATAGAATAGGTAAGGCTTTGTTGCTAGTACGAGCTGGTCGACAGGAAAATAGCGTTTAGTAGTCATTGCAGTTTAACCTATAATATCTACATTGTATATCTATTAAATATAATATGTTAGATGACAGCGAACAAGCACACGGCTCTCCTAGTGGTAATTTAATATATATATATAAATATAAGAGTTAGTATTAGTCGGTGTTTTTGTGCGCCTTTTTTTATGATGTTGGTAGGCAAATAAGCAGACGGATATCCTTATTGTAAGAAATTCACGCCGCCTAGAGACACCAAAGGTGGTAATGGTGAGTTGCTAACCTGAGGCCGGGGTGTTAGGCCTCGAGCAAAAGTATTTTTGCCGGCTACCTTACCCTCCGAACCGGAACACGTAAAGACGTTATGGCTTTTTTTTTTCGAAATGACTAATGTTGTGTACATCTATAGACTTTTACAACGTCACCGGGCTAGTGGGCGAGCAGAGTGCTCAGCCAGAGATTGAATTTCGGGTGGGGCCTGGGACCCCCCTCCCTAAGGGTGTCTCCTGTGAGACCGTACCTCGGCTTAGGGTGGGATCTTGGTTTGTTTCGGAAGAGGATATCGTGGCTGTGTTCCGCCCGGGGCGGAACAAGGGTTCCGGGTGAGTCGCTGCGAAACTCTACCACCTAGTCAGATGTCACGGTGTTAGTGACGGTAAGCCTCGCTCGCTTTTTACGAGCTGCCTGGCAGGAAGGCAGAAGGTTTATTCTGCAAAGAAGCCCGGACCAACACGAGGTAAAGAATATATACTTTCTTAAACCTTTGTAAATGTTGTCGTTCTTTCACTTTATAATGGAAAAAAAATACCGAACACAAATGTAGCCGGAAAATTTAAATTTCGCTAGAATCTTAACACTAACGCACCATAAAATCTTCAGTGTCTTGAGACGAAGTATCTCAGGTAAACCGTCTGCCTATATATGTTTCCCTACGTTATAAAAAGTTGAACAAAAGCTCAAGGATTGAAAATATCCCTTAGTATAAGACTGAGCACAATCGCTTTGATATTTGCAAATTGTATAAGCGTTATCACAATATCCCAGCGCCGCCGATTGTCCTGCGCCCTGAGAATATCAAGATGATATATTTTCACGGAACAATGCCTCCTCGGTATCTCAATTTTCATTTCTCCTTCGTGGGACATCCGGTGTGATTTGTAGCACTAGATAATATACAAAATGGTGGCTTGCTGAAACGCACTGCCACCGCGTCAGCACAAAATTTTAGGCCTCTTATCTCTGGTGTTTCGCTGAAACAGCTTTTCGTATTGGTTTTTCCTTTTTAATATTACAATAGGTCGGGACATGGTTTATTGGATGGCTGTTTTTTTATTATTCTATCACACTAGTTACCATTTGTAGCTTAGTATAATTCCATCTTTAGCCCCTTCTTCACTTTCCATCAGGTGATTGAGCGGCAGTACTTTCAGAAAATCTATAAAAATCTATAGACTCATAATATTTTACATAAAACTAAATTACAATTTATAAAAAGTAAAAGCACCAACCAAAGGGTGCCTGATGAGTATTTCACTCTACCCTGATAAGATGCAAGGGCCGGCACTGCATAAGTAGTGACAGCTGCCTGCTTGTTCCTTAAGTCTTGGGTTTGAAGCTATGCTGGAAAAGAAATTATGAACGATCGCACAGGGAAATTGCAAGTTAGTGAATTAAAAATAAAAGACTAACAAAGAAAATTTTAAAATAATGACCTAAGAGTACTGAAGATTCTTTGTTTTGTGTAGATATATGCATTATTTTAAAATGTTTTATTTGTTTATTTATAACATATTATGAATACGACATATACAACTTGCGCCCAAAACTGAAAGACTGACAAGCAATTTGTAAAGTAATGGGCTAAGAATACTGAGAATTCTTCGTTTGTGTACCTGCATTATTTAATATGTTTTGTTTGTTTATGTATCACATATTATGTGTATGTGTATATATATAATGTGAATACGATATTTAAACCAACGCCCAAAACTATGTCCCAATTGCAATTTCTCTTTGTGATTCAAGTGTTGGCGGAAATCAGTGAAAGGACCCAAATTGCGTTCTAATTGTGGTAGAGTCTCGAATTTTGAGGGGCCAAAGCCTGCACACACACATTGCCTAGGCTACGTGTAATTTTTTACCTGTACCTGTACCTATATCCATCCATATTTCCCGTATTGGTCCGGGCTCCTTTGCAGAATACACTATCTGCCTTCCTGGCAGGCAGCTCGTAAAAGGCTTACGGTAAGGCATAGGCTTACCGTCACTAGCACCGTGGCATCCTACTAGGTGGTAGAGCTTCGCAGCGACTCGCCCGGTTTGGTACCACCGCCTTACCTATTCCTGTCGAAATAACGTCCAATGCTTGCCGTTGGCGTGTTCCGGTTCGGAGGGTATGGTAGCCGGTAAACTAACTTATGCTCGAGGCCTAACATCCCGGCCTCAGATTGGCAACGTACCATTACTACCTTTGGAGACTGTAGGCAGAATGAATTTCTTTCCATCAGGAAATCCGTCTGCTTGTTTACCTTCCACTATCGTTATAAAAAAACATTGGCATTGGATATCTGCATTGTCAATCTTTCAACTGTCATTCTTTCCACATGACCGAACCATCAGAGCATGCCTTTTCTCATTTTAACACCAACATTTTCATTCAATCCCACTCTTTCTCGGATCTCACTGTTACGAATGCGGTCAGCGAGCGTTACACCACAGATTTTCAGTAGCACTCTCGTTTCGATCGCATTTATCCTACTCTGATGCTTTTTCTGACATATCCAACTCTCGCTTCCATTCAATAAATTTGGGATAAGCACAAATTTACGCAAAGTGAGTGTAGCTTTTTGACTCAAAACCTCGCTTTGAAATAGCTTACCCAGCGCTCCATTCACACTATTCCCTGCGCATAATCTCCTTTCCACACCCGCAGTATATCTTCCATCCCTGCTAAAAGCACAACCATATACCGACAGTTTCATTCACTTGCTGCAACACTATACCATCAACTAAAACTCTTACACTTGTTGCGTTACGCACTTTTTTTAGAAACGGGCAAAAATTTATATACTCGCGTCAAGACACGTGACCTGAAATTTTTTAAGACGGAGCAGGGCGCTTTCGCGAATAAGACGGCTCAGGGCGCTTGCGCGAATGCTCGTGTTGTCATGTTCGTGTACGATAGCGCAATAAATGAATATTGTATTCTACCACATAAATTACAGTACTACATACAGTACAGTACAGTACATACTGATAATTAAAGCAATTCCTGTAAAATTATTCCCTAACCATTCCAAAATATCAAAAATGCACAATGTTAATATTCAAGTGTTCACTTCTGCCGGCACTCCCGGAGTGCAACCCGTTTTTAATGTTAAATTTCTTTATAAAATCGGTTAAACCGTTTTAGCTTATAAAAGAACATACACACAAACGGACACTTTTTCGCTGTCATATTATTCTTAGGAGTTTCTGCTATAACAACATCAATATGTGCCATTACTGTGTTTAAATTCATACCTAAAAAAATTGTTTTCAAAAAGAGCTAAGTTAGAACCTGTTTTCAATTATTTTATAAATTTACCAAAATTTTGTGAAAAAAATTTCTTAATATGACTTTGAACGCAGAGTATACAAAACAAGACGCAAATGGAACTTAAATTTTATATGAGTATGTATTTTAGAAGAAAGACAAGAAAATGTAAACAGAGTAACTTTGCAAGTCAATACAAATCTCGGTTCGGAGAATCCTACACCCACTTCTAAAGATCTATTCAGCAGCGTATTAAACACTTAAGGCTCTTTCCAAAATTCAACAACACAGTTAGATTTAAATTTGAGACGAAAACTTCGTATTTCTCCATTGTGATATTGCCGAAATAGAATTTTGCTTTGCTAATACACCTAAATAAACAACGCTATCATAAAACGGTGGATTATTAAAGGGTGGTATGGACAAATTGTTATTGAATGGAATAGAAAACAATTTATTTTTTTTATTAATTGCTCCGTAAGTAGATTTCAGAATTCCTTTTGGATTACATAGTTATCACACATATACACAGATATTTATGATTGTTTTTGACTATTTATAATGAATGTCTGTGGTCGGCGATAATCACTTTCCAACAAGTAACCCACTTGCTCGTTGGCGTCCTCTTATACAGGTGATATCGAAAATAACAGCCAAATTTTAGAAACGATTCGAAATCGATAACACTTGATCGTTAACACTATGAGGTAATCAAAATTTAAAAAAATATTGCGTTGAAGTTAAATCAGTTCATAGAATACTTTAGCTACGAAGAATCGGAATCTTATAAAATTCAAAGAAAATTTTCTTTTACGACAACACTGCTAAATCAACTTTACTCGTTCGAATCAATACCATCCTTTACCAATGACTTTACTGTGATCTTAGTGTTCGGTACAGTCACATTCCCGTTTGGTAGGTAAGGTAGCCGATTCCAAACCAGCCTCAGGTTACCTATACCTATACATGATGTTTATTTTTTACAAGTAGTGGAGTGCCGTGCAGCAACTTGCCCGGGTAGAGATCCACGGCCTTACCTATTCCTACCGCCACAATATCTCTGTCATGTTCCGGTCTGGAGAGTAGGGTAGCCGGCATAGTTGAACAATTAGCCTAACATCCTGGCTACAGGATAGCGACGCACCTATTATCTGTGGAGTCTGTGGGCTACGGTTGCTTACCGTCAAGAGACCCGTGTGTTTGTTAACCTATCACATATAATTAATGCAAAAAAATTACTACACTACCATTCGCGCAAGCGCCCTACGCCGTCTTATTCGCGCAAGTGCCCTGCGCCGCCTTACGAATATTCGTCTTATAAAATTTCAGGTGACGTGAGTTTAGAAGTTTTTATCCATTGTGCAAAAAAAAGTGCGCAACGCCGCTTAAGAAGTTTTCACTTCAAAAACATCAGGCAATCTGTTCGTTCTACAACTTTATCATTATTATTAAGTAACTAGCCGAATCGGCTAACTTCATTCACTTGGCATTCGATACTCTTTGCCTACCGTGTATGTACATAGACCTGTACTTTCAAATGTTCCCGTACATTCCAGATTTCAAGTTGTTATAACAATACTCAGTATGAAGTTATGTCGGTAATTTCTGAATTGCAAAAGTAATGGCTTAGAAAAAAAATAAGGACAATCTGTAAAAACACTTATACAAAATAAAAAAACAAATAAATACAATTGGACCGCACGTTAATGAGTAATAGCCCAATTTACATCTTGACTTTTACTCCTAGCCCACGGGAACATCTTTTGTACGCGATACAAAAGGGTTCTTATAAGTTTCCTCGAAATATAAAGCGCCTACCGACCAAATTTCAATACGATCGGTTGTGCAGATTCGGCTTAGATCGCGGGGAGGATACAAACAGACAGGCAAACATAGCGACAAAGATTTCAAAAATGCTAATAATGTTCTGCTTACCCTTTTTAGCAGCCTGCACCTAGTTTTTTCAAACTATTTTCAATGTACAGAATCCACTCTTCTACAGTTGTATTATCAGTAAAACACGTATCTTAACGCCTACATAACCTTAGTGGTAGGCAGAGTCACAATCAGGGCTCACACGACTAGCCGAAGAAACTTAGTCCCTTAATGTGATGAGGGGCAAAACCTATTGCCAACTGGGCTACATCTCCAATCCCAGGCAAAATTATTTTAGTAGAAATTGGAAAAAAAAAACATATTTTTTCATTTTTCGGCACTACATGAAGTCCAACACTTGGAGCTAGACCACAGAGGCTATTACGAAAATACATAAGACGATGTAAGATTTAATTACAACCAAAGCGCATGTCATGCAGACTAATGTAATTTGAAGAAAAAGGGTGGAAAATGTTATACATGTGTTTTAGGCTAGTTTTTACATACATACATATCTTCACGTCAAGTCGCTTACGGGTTAGACAGAGAGTATCGAGTGCTCATATCTCACGATCCTGACAAACCTGTCTGGCTTCCGTCACATTCATTACCCTTTTTAGACAAACACGCCGGCCCGGAGACTTTTGACACCACCCTCGGATAATATCCGAGTGATCTGATCGTGGAATGTTCAACCTTGGTCTCCCCGGGTACCTACATCCATCCACATTCGCATTAAATATCTGCTTCGTCAATCTTTTATCTGTCATCCTTTCCATATGCCCGAACCAGCGGAGCATGCCGTTTCGCATTTAGACACCAACATTTTCTTTCAATCCCACTCTTTCTCGGATCTCACTGTTACGAATGCGGTCAGCGAGCGTTACACCACAAATTTTCCGTAGCACTCTCATTTAAGCTGCATATATCCTACTTTCATATTTTTTCTGACATACAATAACGTTGGGACAAGCACAGAATTATGCAAAGTGACAGCTTATAGACGGTTTCTATTCTTTTTTCAAAGCACTGGTGCATATTCGGATTTCTACTTACGCTTGTGATACCAAGTTTTTGAGTCCTTTACAGTCTGGACTTAGAGCAGGTCACCAAAGCACTTCCCAAGGTGACAGATAAAAGTAGAACAGCTATGGGGGAGTCGCATGTCAATACTATGCCTTTCCATCTCTCTAACGCGTTTAATTCCATAGACTACGGCATTTTCTCGCTGTATTATCTCACTTAGCCTTGTCATCGTTAGTTCTGGATTAGTTTCTACCTATCTGAAGAGCGAATACAGGGAATACGTGTTAGTTGACCAGTATAGTTGGCTTAGCTTTGAGGCTGGTTCTCCAGAGCGATGTTTTTTTTTTATTTATTTAATTTATACTTTATTGTACACGTAAGATAGATCGACAGCAAGAAAATAGTAATATAAATACTGTACAAAAGGCAAGCTCTATCTCTAACAAGATATATCTTACAGCTAACCTAAAATAGAGAAAAAAATACAATATTAAAGTGTTAGGTAGACAATGTACAGGGTACAAAGAGATAAAAAAAATGTTTATTTATTTGTTACAATTTTTGTATGATATTGGAAGGCAAACAAACAGACAAGTTTCTTGATGGTAAGAAATTCACGTCGCCTAGAGTCACAAAACGTGGTGATGGTGCGTTGCCAACCTGAGGCCGGGATGTTAAAGCCTCGAGAAAATTATTTAATTAATGTTTATGTAAATATATTTCCCTTCAGTTTTGCTATAATTTCTATCAATTGTTTTTGTTATTTAAATAATATTTTCATATAGCATTTTTAAACTTATTTTTCATATAATATATTTCTGCACCCCCACAATCATGTTGACTGTGGCTACTAGTTGACTGGTAGAAATTGCTGTATGGCATTAATTCACCCATTGTGCATAAAAAAAAAACATCATGTTAAAACCAAAAGGGCCAAAACAAAGTGAAACGGCGAAACGAACTATATAACAATTGATAATATACGTTCTGCTTTGTAGTTTCCTACAACTACCGCATCCGAAATATTTGCTAAAGTTTGTCAGTATCGTAAACATAACAATAAAACTCCGTGACACTTGTAGTAGTTGCACAAACATCTATATCATCCGTTTCCTGGTAATACCATGAACCTTTTAATCTTTATCTGGCCAAATAGTCGATAAATAGACGGCTAGAAGTTTAATAGTAAACTATTTTTGTCCAATTTAAAAAACTATACTTTCTAATTAAGTATATTTATTTATTCTGGTCAATACACAATATAAGGGGGTTGTAGACTAAAATAAAGAAGTCATAATTAATTAGCAGTCACTACTTAATAAAATAGACATAAAATGCATAGACCAAACAAACGACGGGTTGCACTCCGGGAGTGCCGGCTGAAGTGAAAACATGAATATTAACGTTGTGCATTGATATAACGTTTTGATATTTTGGAATGGTTAGAGTATAATTTTGCACGAATTGCTTTAATTATCAGTATGAAAGTACTATCATTTATGTGGTAAAATACAATATTCATTTATTGCGCTATTGTACATAAACGTGACAACACAAACATTCGCGCAAGCGCCTTGCGCCGGCGTTACGAATTTTCGATCAGGTCACGTGTCCTGACGCGAGTTTAGAAGTGTTTACCCATTCCAAAAAAAGTGTGCAAACGCCCCTTAAGAGGTTTTCACTTCAATAATAGTCAAGCTATCTGAGTATATCTACACTTAAAACGTTTTATTACCATACTAGCTGCTACCTGCGGCTTCGCCCGCGTTTTCACAGAAACCCGGTGTGCGATCGGGATTAAAAATAGCCTATATGTTAATCCAGGTCACAATCTATCTGTCTTCCAAATTTCAGACAAATCCGTTCAGCCATTCGAGCGTGAAAGAGTAACAAACATCCATACATCCATACTTACAAACTTTCGCATTTATAATATTAATAGGAAATAGGATAATAGGATTCAAAAAATATGTTGTTTCTTTCTCATTTACATCAGTTTCTGACACCAACGTATACCAGTCTGAAGGTGTAAGGTTCTAGGTAGCCGGTAAACTTACTTAAATGCCCAAACTTCTTCCGGTTGACAGCGCTCTATTAGCATCATTGGTACGAGTATAAATACATAAACTTACGTTCAATGACAAAGTCTTGTTCATTTCTATTGACTAAGAGGGATGTCACACTGGCTGAAAGGCTGGCAAGGAAGTTAAACTGAGTTTAGTTTTCATTTTTTGTCGAGTTAGTAAATTCAATTTTATCCTTTCGCCAGATCGAAGAGTTAAGTACTTAATATAATGTAGAATAGCCCCTCATGTAGAATAGCCCTCCTCCCTGACAGCTTATAAGAGGTAAATAAAAGTTACAGGTCACTGGTGACAGAGTAGTGCACAGAAACGTGTCTGGGTAGGAATTACTGACTTACCTATTCCTTTGGCAATAATGACACAGCCATATAATGACACAGGTATGAGGAGGTGGTTGCACATTAGGCCTAAAACGCTGGATACAGGGCACACACACACGCCATGTATAGGCTGCGGTAATCTCTAACCACAAACTTCTACTTCAAATAACACAGAACTTAAAGTGTACTAAAAGTATGAGAACATAGCTGACTTTAAGTGAAATAGCTAAGTGTCTGCTCAATATTTCATGTGCGGGTCGCTCCGGAATGCGAACGGAACAATTTACCAATAATCCTAACCCGTCGCAATAACTGAGGTGCCGCACGCCACAAATGGGTGTTATTATCCGTGAATGATTTCTGCTTTTCTCGTGGCCGTAAGAATATGCTTATTTATACGTACTCATCGGTATATCATTACAAAACTACTAAATGCTATTAAAATACTAGCATTCAAATTGGCTCATTTTTGAGGGACTCCGAAAAGGACAGGTTCAATTCGGCTGTGTGTTTATAAATACTTTTTTTTATGATTGTTACGAGATATTCACCAAATTATTATTGATTTTAATTATTTGTTTATAAGTTGTAATTTATAGTTTGATGTTTTGTTCAAGGTCCAATAAGTAGTATATAATATAAACCTAATCACGTATAGTAGTACTATTTAAATTATGCTCTTCGGCTATATTCGTCAAGCTTCGGATATCTATATAGAGTTGTTATTACATAATTAATAATATTGCTTAAATTTAGATTAGGTCAGCCAATTTAAAAATACAAGTATAAAGTGTAAAAATTGTAAAGCCGTAGCGCATAATTCAAATAGTAGTACTAAAAGTATTTTTATTATTTAAACAATTTATTACTTCTGGTATAGGAAATAGATGTGCCTGCCAACTGTCCTAAAATATTGTTTTACATCCATCATGCCACAGAAGTAAAACAATAATACTTTTGGATTATGCATTAACATTAGTACTTAGTAACTACTTCAACATTATTTAATTGTGTTATTATTGAAACGTTTATAAAATGTACTATGTAAGCAAGTTCAATCTTAGTTGAACGACCTTGAATCCTTGCATCAAAGAGCTATTAACTCAAAATTGTATCAGAAGTAGTTTTCAATAAAGAAAAATGTAATAGTTTTACATCACAGGGACGCACTTACATTTGAAGTCGGTCACAAATGTACTTGCGTCCCCGGCACGTACATTTTTGACCGACTTCAAAAATTACCAAATCATATGTGTTCGTTGCATGTTTCTTATGTGATTACTCGGTCAATAATGAATGGATTTTAATGGTTCTTTTTTCGAAAGCTAGGTCGTAATTGTCATAAATAATATAAAAGATTTGCTAAGTGATTTTTGGGTTATATTCATTATTTTTTGGTGCCTTGATGATATTGTAATGGAAATGATATAGTAGTTGTAGTAGTATAGTACAGTATCTTCATGCTCATATCCCCGAAAAGGTAGGCAGAGGCACAAAAACCTACAACTAGCTGAAGACACTAAGTCCCACAATGTGATCGCTTAAATCACCTATGAAATTAGTTAACTTATGTGTATTTAAAGAAAGTACGTGATAAATACAAAAGATCTAAGTCCCAGTGCGTCGGGGCTCAGGATTGAAAAATACAGCACTTTATCCGTGTTGTATTGGGACTGTACGACGTGTCAAGTGGTGATCCCTCGACGCAAGCACTGCGAGACCCAAGTCGCAACTGTGTTTAGAAAACAGATCTTAAGTTTACTATTATGTTTACATTCACACCAAACGGGATCTTACCCATGTATCTATGTATTTTATTATATTTTATTTTCTTATTTATGTCTTAAAATATACATTTTTCAGTGTGTGTGTGTGTGTGTTTGTGTGTGTTTGTGTGTGTGTATGTGTGTTATAATGTTATAAAGTTTAAGTAAATAAATGTACATACTTAAATGATTGTTAATACAATGAAATGTTTTATTTAACTAATGTTTTTTATTAAGTGCCTGAGTTATTTCTCGTTTAAAAGTTGCTTTAGAATGATTAAATATGTCAATGTGACTAAATGTTTTATTGTAAGTTCTGTGCATTCTGTTAATGGGCGAATTTTGAGCATAATTTGAAAGAGTATCGTGACTGGCAAAACGGCGATTTCGGCTGTGTCTTGTTCGAGTTTTTGGTACATCAAATATTAATATTCTAGAGGACAGTTCCAAGGAGTCAATATAATCATTGCAAATACAGCACAAGAAACACATGTCAGTCAATGTACGTCTATCTTCAAGAGTCATAAAATGGTAATGCTTACAGGATTCATCATAATTTGTAAAAGTTTTATAGCTACGAAAATTTAAATATTTTATGAACTAAGACTGTATATGTTCTACTTTTTGTATGTGTGCTATGTAATGAGGGTCCCAAATTAAACTGCAATACTCAAGAATACTTCTTACGTATGCAAAATACAAAACCTTCAGACAGTTAAACTCAGAAAATGCTTGACTGACCCTCAATATGAGGCCAAGGTTCTCATAGGCTTTGTTGACAACCGCATCAACATGATCAGCAAATGTTTGTGATTACACCAAGATCTCTTACACTACTTGCTTTACTTATCTTGACATTATTTAGCGTGTAATCAAATTCTATTGGATGTGTTTTCTAGTATAAGAGATATACGAACAATTGTTTAGGTTGACTGTTACGCGGTTATCAGCATAGTATTGTACCAATGTGTCAAGGTCAGCTTGCAATTTTATACAATCAGCCTCATTGGTCACCCGTATATATATTTTTGTGTCGTCTACATACATGAGAAAACGTGCATTGTGCAGACACTTTCCTACATCTTACAAACCGCCAGCATAAAGAAGTGGGCCCAGAATTGATCCTTGAGGTACTCTAGAAGGGATATAAACAAAGTCAGAACGACAGCCTCCTACGACTACCGCTTGTGAACGATTGCGTAAATATGATTCCATCCATCTAAGCAGATTACCACGGATACCTAATTCACTTAGCTTGCGCAATAGTATAATGTGATCTACACCATCAAATGCCTTTTCAAAGTCCGTGTAGATTACATCAACTTTTGAACCGCCATCCATAGCACTAGATATATGATCCTTAAATACCCCTAAGTTAGTAGTTGTAAATCTCTTTTTCATGATTATAAAGCCTTTCCGAAGGTCAGATAATTCATTAATATTATGTAGTGCAAGTGCAATTTTAATTATTTTCTATGCTTTCTGGCACCTAACAAACTGCGGAGTGTGTAGAATATAATCTACATTCATAAGTCTTAGGTATTAGACAATAAATCCTAATCCAATATTTTATTAAAACAATGCAATTTGAAAATTGTCCTTACCCGTATAAATAGGTACGAGTACACGAAGTCAATATACAATATGAGCTTTTATTGGGACAAGGTTTCCGACGAACTACGGGGAAATCATGTTTTCATATGATGTCCGTCGGAGATGACTAGGGTGGGTCCATCTTTTATATCCACTTGACTTTACGTTGTCTCTGGGGGAGTTGTAAGGAGTATAAAAATGTGGAGAAGTTATGGACCATTTTATGTATCATCAAAATGAAAATGTTTAGAAGAATCTTTTTTTGTCTTTTGAAATTGAGGAAGCTACTTTTATAAAGTTTAACTATATAGTTATTTTTTTTTAATATCGAAATAGAGAAGAAAGGAATTATTTTAAAAAAATCAGCATAGGATGTGAATACTCAGTAGCTCTAATGTTTAGAGCATTTGTTAGCGAAAGACGAAAGGGTGTACGTTCAAATCCTGTCTAATGTGAATTTATTTATAAATGTGTTCATTTCTTTTTATTTTATTTGTTTTCATAGCAGGTGTTATGATATTACTTGATCACCTAGTAGATGTAGCAACAAAAATCGTTTTACTCGGTGTAGGACTTGACTTAATGAGTCAGGACCATACCGGCGGATTAGATCTCCAGGTCGTGCAAAAAAAACAGTGTTTTTTTCAGTTTTCAAATAAAAACAATGTTGCTCAGGATTGGATGGATATGTGCCCGGTTGGTGATAGGCTTGCCACCTATCACATTGCGGGTTGCAGTGTCTTCGGCTAGTCGTAGCTACCTCTGGGTGCCTCTTCGAGGATATGGGCATAAAGACACTTTTTTTAGGAAAAAGATTGTAGGTACTCCGCTGGAGGTCTCGTAAGTCCTGGAAGCACTTCTCGTAGTTTTCCTGTAAAATTCATAGACGACGAAGAGTTGGTAAAAAATAGTCTCCACATATCTGAAATTGAGACGCATGTTCAACTTAAAATTGACTTCCAACAACAACACGGGGATGAGGTGGTAGCTTGATATTGTTTGAGAATCCAATTTTAGACAGTGTTAGTAAAACGTGTGTTATACGATTGTTTATTTTTTTGTAGAAAGACAATTTGTGTTTCAATTCAAACTATTAAAATTAACGTTTATATAACGAATTTGATAATTTTACAAAAGTATCTATACTATTTTTTTGAATATACGTACGTATATGGTTTCTGATATTAGGTACTATTAACTACAGTTTCGGTAACTTAACTGTAAAGATCAGTTAGGCTAATTCAGAACTACACTGTGAAGAAAACAAGTAAAGCAAATAATTTTATTCTTTGAAATATATTATTCAAAATCGTTACTTCATGTTCTGTTTAAAAATTCAGAGAACGTATTTGTCATATCCCTCCATTTCTATGCTCCATGTGACATGTATCTGAATAAACAGGGTTACCAGTTTTATTTGTACTCAAATTCGATTGATCGTAACACACGCCATGACAGAGCTGGTGTAACGAACTGGTGGCAGCTTACGGCTTTCATTTCCTTTGTCCGCTCGTATTATCAAGGAAACTTCTTGTTGTGTGACATCTTAAATGTCACGCTCGGTTTGATTCCTTCATTTTCGTGGAACGTGTTTTCATAACATAGAAATTATATGACGCAAGCAAACTAAACATAAAAAAGTACACATGTAAAAGTTCATTTTTATTTATTTAATATTTTATTGCACATAAAAAGCAAAAATATACAAAATACAGGAGAACTAAAAACACACGAAAGACGAGCTTATCTCTAATTACATCAATTTATTCCAACCAACTCAAAAAAATAAAGTTCTGATAATAAAATGGTAGGAATGAAAAACGATTATAGCTATATTCAGAACAAATAAAACATAAATATTATAATTAAGTCTGTAAGAATAGAATAGGTACAAATTTTCATTTTAGGTTCTTTAAATTAGGTAAAAATTATGTTTTGCAATACTTCAACTAGTCTAGTCGAGAAGTGAGTTTTCCGCGAAAAATCGATCCGATTCTCTTAAAAATATGGCGATTGGTGCATTGGATTCAGAATTTAATTCTCAGAAAGAGGATTTTTTTAATTTATCTGACGTTAAAAAATTGCATTTGTTATAAACAAAAAACGAAGAGAGAAAAAGGTAGTCTCCATTTTGTAGTTATAACTTCAAAAATATTAAAAATATCTGAAATTTGAAAAAAGATCCTAAAAGAAGAGAAAATTTCAGTACAATAAGTCTCGACTCCCGGAGTTGTAGCTCCATTATTTATAATATTAATTTACCGTTGAAAATTGGGCTCCGCGCGGCCGTTTCGGTGCCTAGACGTTGCCGCTAAGCAAAGGATGCAACACAAAATAATTTTTTTTATATCATTCAATATTAATTTAAAAATCTGAATTAATTATAGTGTCATCTAGACACTTGAAGGATTATAGCCCCGCCAAATAAAAATTTTTATCTTGATTTTTGTTTCAGTTATTCAATTGTTAATTAACTAATTTTTCGTCGACTTGAGTTTTTATAAAATCTCTTATAAAAGTTGTAAAAAAATTTTTTCTCTATTTTTTATTATCAAGTATTATAAAATTTAATAAAAAAATAGAGAAAAATTTTTTTTACAACTTTGATGCACATGGCTGAGTTTGTAATTTTTTAAAGCAACGAAAAAAAATAAAACGAAAATCTAAATTTGTTTATAACAAATTGTTTATAAAATAAACAATGAAAATTAAAATATTTTTTTTCATAATTCTATTGAGATTTGTAAATGATGATTTTTAGAAAAAAAATGATTTCTTAATAAATAATTTAAATGGTGGATAAATGAAAAAATCAATTATAAACAATTAGAATTTTTTTTAAGAAAATTTTTTTTTAAAAAAATCATTATTTTACTAAGACAACATAATGACAAAAAAAAATTTTTCAAAAATATTAAATTTGTCCATTTGTTTATAAAAATTTTTTAAACAATTAATGTTAAAAATTTTTAAGCTAAGCTACTAGACGCAATATATCAATACAAAAACAACCAAAATTAAAAATTTAGGAAAAAAATTTTTTTTTAAAACATTAGCCGGATATTTCAATTCTTGATAACTTTGAAAAATCATTATAAACAAATGAAAAAACTTTTATAAACTTTTACTACGCGGTCGTGTTCATTATTTATATAACAAGAGCTCCTAAGAGAAAAAAAAATTATAGACACATTTTTTAAACTTTTATAAGAGATTTTATAAAAACTCAAGTCGACGAAAAATTAGTTAATTAACAATTGAATAACTGAAACAAAAATCAAGCTAAAAATTTTTTTTTGGCGGGGCTATAATCCTTCAAGTGTCTAGATGACACTATAATTAATTCAGATATTTAAATTAATATTGAATGATATAAAAAAAATATTTTGTGTTGCATCCTTTGCTTAGCGGCAACGTCTAGGCACCGAAACGACCGCGCGGAGCCCAATTTTCAACGTTAAATTAATATTATAAATAATGGAGCTACAACTCCGGGAGTCGAGACTTATTGTACTGAAATTTTCTCTTCTTTTAGGATCTTTTTTCAAATTTCAGAATTTTTAATATTTTTGAAGTTATAACTACAAAATGGAGACTACCTTTTTCTCTCTTCGTTTTTTGTTTATAACAAATGCAATTTTTTAACGTCAGATAAATTAAAAAATTCCTCTTTCTCAGAATTAAATTCTGAATCCAATGCACCAATCGCCATATTTTTAAGAGAATCAGATCGATTTTTCGCGGAAAACTCACTTCTCGACTAGACTAAACATGAAGCAGTATAAACTCTGTATAAAGAATTTATATTTTATGACTTACGGCCAATTTAAACCATCTAAAGATAGATCTACCGAGTTTCTTTGCTAGTGCCATGCTCTACATCAAAACAGTAAAGCAGATAAATATCGAACAGTTTTATTTTAAAATACGGTACATCTCACGCGTATATGTACGTATGCGTCTTTTAACTGTACTTTAGGTAGATTATTAAATAATTTACATTGGAAGTGACCAAAAATAGAAGATAAAATGAAAAAAAATACATATAGGAAGAAAGACACATTTATTTGTGACTGCAAATTGTCTTTCTATATAAATTCAAATAAATGAAAATAACTAAAACAAAAATTTGATAATGATATTTAACATTACAGTTTTTTTTGTTCTCGCGCACGAGTTACAGGTAATTCTGCTGTAGAGCATGCTCTCCAGCAGAGTCACTTTCAATGCAAGTTACTTTATAATCTATCACAAGTACAGCAATAAGCCGCACAAGACCGTCATACTCGTTGAATTATTTTTATAGTCATAACAGAAAATATTTACAGGTTACACATTTAGCTTTCCCTAACTTTCTCGGTTTTTCATAAAATATTATGTATGGAAGAAGAGTGAGATGAGAGAGAGTGAGAGCGCATAATGTGAATGAGTGAGACAGTATCATTTTCAAGACATTTTCCTTCAACGTTCCTACCTCAAACCCCAAATCACATGACGTGTCTAATCCAAATCCTTAATTTTACAAATCACGTTGTTCTACTATAACATTTATGTTGTACTACTAAGTAACATTTATTCTAATAAAGAAAATAATTTTGTTTGATATGTCTGCCTTTAATGAAACATTAATTATTTGTAATTACTGATAACCACTAATACCACTTGTTTTCATGAAGAAGTGTTGTAAACATATAAAAACCGCAAAACCGATTTCAGTTTTATTGATTTAAAAATAATAATAATTATTGCTTTAAAATAAATAAATATGGGAACTGGAATTTATTATTGAGTTATTAAGAGTAGGATGTTATATTATTAAGAGTAGTAAGAATATATTATTTTAACTTGAGAACATAAATAGTGCACCTAATGCTACGAAATGTAAATTTTATCTAAGCTAAAACATTATGAAAAAACATTATTGTTTTGCTGTTCACAATTTACATATTGTGATATTTTTTTCACTGTGCTTATAGAATGTCATTACTGCCTGACGTAACTAAGGGTTAAGCGCCTATAATAAGATACATTAACTTGTTTAAAATATAAATATTAGAATCATACAGATGGATCCATCTCCTTACCTATTCCTGGCGCTATAAGATAATGTTTCCAATTTCGAGCGTAGGGTAGCTAGCTGGCAGACGCACAGGTCTTAAGTCTTACATCATTTCCACTGAAGAGCGACTCACCTATGGCATCTATGGTGTCTTTAGGCCACAGTTTTCTGTTAACGTCTGTGGAACCGTGTAATTGCTCGCTGTCGTATTCCGTATAATTCCCTAACAGTGTATAAAAAATACATTTTCGTTTTTCAGGCATCACTTATACATATATATCTTCACGCTAAGTCCCTTACGGAGAGAGTCAAGTGCCAGACCTCACGATTCTGACAAACCTGTCTGGCTTTCTTCACGTACATCCATTCCTTTTCATACAAACACGCCGGTTTCGGAGACTCTCAGGCATCACTTTCAGAACGGATCCACTTACCTAAATAAATAATGCAGAGCCAATCAAGCCAAAAACAAAATCTGCTTAAATATTTCACAATCAAACTAGGTTTTGTCGCAAGGCGGCATTTGTAATAACCGATAGTTTTCGCGTCGAGGTGAACAAATAAACCGCCCGCTCATTGTCTCGGTTTTCGGTTTGTGGTGCGGCACAGCTCGTGAAATTACGCAATGTTATTTGTGTTTTATGATAATACAACCGCTTCATATAATTTAAGCTTTAACGTATCAACTACGAAATTGGAACAATAGATTTATGTTGGAATAAATATATTTAAGCTTTAGTTGTGAACTACGAGTATAATGTACGTTTGAAATATTTTTATTATTCATTTCTTTTATCATTCGCAAAGTAAAAGTTTTCCCCTTTTGGATCAGATACGCCGAGTAGAATAGTAAAATCTGCCTTTTTGCAAGAAGCTTATAAGAGACGAGAACTAGTTAAATAAGTCATCACCAGTGGTAATGTGCTATGCAGCAAATTGCCCAGGTAGGAATCCAGAGTCTTACCTTTTCCTATCGCCGTCATGACTCTATCATGTTACAATCTGAAGGGTTAGTTAGCTGACATACTTGCACAATAAGCCTCAAATCCCCGCCACAGGACAATAACGCACCTATAACATCAATGATCAATCATGTTAACTTTTACAATCAAGAAAGACGTGTGCTTGTTCACTTAGCTCTTATATTGAAAAAAAGTGCTTAAAAATGACAAGACCGAGACCTAAGGCTAACAGACGCCCGAAGAGGAGGTAAGCATTTTTTTTAATTACAGCGATAATAATAGGTATGTCTTTAATATTTCATACAGGATATTCGTAATCTTATTATAACTAGTGGTCGACATAGTAAATTTAAATATCTTGTTAATAAAAACGCCATCTTCATTTTTCAAAACCAACTAGTTTATTTCCAAACTTTTTGTGCGCAATCTCTGACCTTTTATCGTTATCATCAATATATTTGTTTGTGTGTGTCAAATATTGCATTATTATTAAAAAATATTAGCCTTCTGCACTTCTCCTACACATAAACTATAAGTGTGCCAAATTTCATACTCCTACGTCCCGCAATTTTCGTGAAAAGGGGTCCAAAGTTTTGGCATCATGTATTAATATATAGATTGTCAACTTTCCTTTGCAAATACGCAGTAAGGCACTATGTCACGACTCACGACTGACATCGTTTGCAAATCTCTACACTCTTCATCACCTTTATAATATCACCGACTAACAATTTAAATCTCAATTTTTTTTATCACAATTGTTTAATTATTAAGATTTTTTTTATGATATTGGAAGGCAAACAAGCAGACGGATTTCCTGATGTTAAGAAATTCACGCCGCCTAGAGACACCAAAGGTGGTGCGTTGCCAACCTTAGGCCAGGATGTTAGGCCTCGAGCAAAAGTAAGTTTATCGGCTACCTTACCCTCCGAACCGGAACACGTAATGACGTTATGGCGGCAGCAATAGGTAAGGCGGTGGTACCAATCCGGGCGAGTCACTGCGAAACTCTACCACCTAGTAGGATGTGACGGTGTAAGTGACGGTAAGCCTAAGCTCGCCTTCTACGAGCTGCCTCGCAGGAAGGCAGATGGTCTATTCTACAAAGGAGCCCCGACCAACACGGGGAATAATTTAACACGGGGAAAAATATTGAATATTTTTAAGTACACAGAAGAATAATATACATATAATATGGATGAAAAAGCTCTCCGTTGTGCTTCTTCGCTATATGAAAATTATCTTTGGATAATTTCTACACTTTGAACTAACCCAAAAATCAATTCATTTAGCGTTTATTATGGTACGTTAGTACCTACTATTAATTACTCCGTGGTTATGGACTGGACGCAGTAAGATTACTATTTAGTATACGAACTGTAATAGGTCATACTAGCCAATGCAGCGAACTTCGTATCGCTTGACATTACCAGCTACTAACAGTTTGTACGGACAAAATTGAAGTGTGGTTTTCACAATTTTCCCGGTTTTTTTCTTTAAGTGATACTTCTCCTAAGAATAACTAATACGGCAAAAAAGGAATTAGCAAAATTGTTCCATCTTGTTCCACGGGAAATGGGAATCATTTTTATATTTATAGATTAACTGTTCGTATATATACTGACTAACTTCGTCCCACCTGTTCGGTTTGTATGGGAAAAATTAAAATGTTATTTTTCCTAGTGAGGTGGCAGTTGAACGTTATAAAAAGTATTCTTTGTCCGACTACTATTTCTAAGCTAACTCAGTTTATCATTTTAGATATATCAGTAGACATTTTAGATAAGATTGATAGATGTATCAGTATATATGTCTATCAATTTTCAGCTAAATCGGTTTAGCCGTTCTTGAATTATAAATCGTGTAACTAAAACGAATTTTTTTATACATATATTATATGCGTATATAGGTTGTATATAGTTACTTGGTAACTAATCTGTAGCAAAGCTTTCTCTTTTATTGGATAGGTACGTTGTTATTGAAATCGGCTTACAGTGGGGAGAGGGTATCGATGGGTAAGCTGGGTAGGTAGGTACTTGCAGAATAGGCCTAACTTTCCGACCACAGGGCAGTGACGCACCGACAACATCTCCCGTGTATGTAGGACACGATTTTTGCTTATTTGCACGGTTTTGTGTTTCTTCGCTATTCCATCATATAAAAAAAACTCTTATATGATGCGCATTACTTGTTCGTCCTATCCTCAAAACTGCTTTTAATTAACTATGTAACGACTAACGGACGAGTTTAGAAACGCATCTTCTTATTTTGTTCATTGCTTTTTTTTCATTACCATATCACAGTAAAATTTTAATATTGAATTTATACTAAAGCTAAATATTTCCCTGTAAAGGTATCCTCGGAGAAGCCCGAGAACCCTGGCATTACCATATTTATTTTGAATGTCTGTAAAATACTCGGCGGGCATAAAATACTAAGCCCTTGATATTCAATACGGTACCCAATCTACATAAAAATGTTATCAACGATGAAATTGATGAATAAATACCTTGGCAATTGTGGAGGCGGCCGTAAAATCATTTGGAGTATATTTTTTAACATTTTTATTGAAACGGGCAAAGATGACAGAGAAGCACTTAGAGAAAAGAGTAACCAAGTATCTTCACACCCATATCCCCGAAGGGGTAGGCTGAGGCACAACCAGGGCACCCACGACTAGCCGAAGACACTAAGTCCCACAATGTGATAGGTGGCAAGCCTATCGCCAACCGGGCACATATCAAATCCTGAGCAACATTTTTTTTATTAGAAAATTGGAAATAACACATTTTCTTTTTGGTGACTGACCCGGGAATTGAACCCGGGACCTCATGAAGTTAAGTTCAACACTTGCACTGCTAGACCACAGAGGGTGAGAATATCGGACGTTGGACTATTAGAACCTTGATAGTGAAACAGCAGTGCTTTTGATCATTAGAATGATCAGGGGGAAAGAAGCACCGCAATTGTAACGCAACAACAACAAGGCAACAGCTGTCTATCAAATATTAATCACAATTTTATGATGGTATTATGAACTGCATACATATTTTATGGTAAAATGAACAAGCTTAACTCGGAGCCTATCAACGTCTGAAATTTTACTTCAATCGAAGATAAACTAGCTGGGGTGACTTTGATGTTGCACAGTTTAAATTTCAAGTTGGATAAATAATACCCCTCAATACAACTCTAAAGTCGACCCTAAATGTAGGATAGCCTGTAGACTTGCACAAACAGGCCTAACATAAAGGCCACAAGACAGCGATATACCTGTAAATTCTATGTGTCTCTAGGCCACAACTATCTCTTCCCATCAGCAGAGCAATGTTATTATTTCCTGATATCTAACAAAAAGCACCAGGTATTATATTACATATTTTTTGAAATTTCAAATTCATTATATTAAAAGAATTGTGTGATTCTAAACTACACAGCGTCACCTCTTGATTGTGAGGTACACTATTTAAAGTGTTGGTGTAACAGCCCCTATTAAAAAAAACAACTATTTAAAGTGTCGGTGTTTCAGCGCCTGTTAAAAAACAACTATTTAAAGTGTTGGTGTAACAGCCCCTATTAAAAAAAACAACTATTTAAAGTGTCGGTGTTTCAGCCCCTGTTAAAAAACAACTATTTAAAGTATTGGTGTTTCAGCCCCTGTTAAAAAAACAACTATTTAAAGTGTTGGTGTTTCAGCCCCTGTTAAAAAAACAACTATTTAAAGTGTTGATGTTTCAGCCCCTATTAAAAAAACTACGTAATAGATCTCATACAAACCAACTTGTGTGTACAATACATGGTAATGTACATAATATATGTATATTTTTTAGTTTTATCGTTGTTTCATATTAGAAGTTACAGGGGGTGAGACATTTTACCACTTCAAAAGTGACTCTCGAGCAAACTATTCAGTTAAGAAAAAAATGATAGCGGAAATATTATATCATTCTTGAAGATCTCTTCATAGATATCACACAATTATGGATGTAACAAAAAAAAATTGAGTTATGGTTCTAAGTATGTAAACACTCAAAATTTATTACTATTTTTCAATTTTTGTGTCAAAATCTTTTTGCGGTTCACAAAATACTACTCTACTTACCAAATTTCCACAGCATAGTTCTTACAGTTTCAAAAAAGTGGTTGTGACATACGCCAAATCTATAATGGTTCCGTTTTTTGGGCTTTGCCTCGGAACACAAAAATAATAATATCATAGCCAACCGAGACGTAGCCAGAACGGATGTAAGAGTTTTGGTTGATGATGTAGTGCTGGAACAAGTGAATGAAATTGTATATCTTGGTTGTGCTTTTAGCAGGGATGGAAGGTACA
>NJDC01011348.1:39419-57093 GCA_002245475.1 Calephelis virginiensis | reverse complement strand
TGTTTTCCGGTTGATAAAGTAGCTGTTTTATTTGTAGTTGGTACGCAAATCCGAAATCCCGGTCGCGGCTCGTTCGGATGCTACTGGACGTTTACTTTCCCGATTTACGACCGCCTGTTAGGGCTGCCTCTAACCATATTTTTATAGGTACTAAAATTAAGTCAGAGGGGAAAAACCTACATGTTATGCGATACATTGTCACTTTTATAGAAATAGATAATAGACATAATTCATTAACAGTTTTACTAGGTTGCTATACTTCGTATTGTCGGTGCTTGGTGGATTTCCATTCTAGACACAATTTATTTACTACACTTGTTCTTGTAAATAAATAATAATTAAATAAATAAAATATCCCTGGACAAGTTTATTACGTTAGCTACAACCGGAGGTTCCAAAAAAACAAAATTTATTTAACTAAATTTAGTTTAAGGTAAAATTATTACATTAAAAACGTATTAATTAATCCTAATATAAAGTTGCTATCTCGAAGTGTGAAACAGAATTAGGCTTGCTGTCCAGATGTTGTGCCAGACGTCGAGTCGAGTGTCGCAACGCACCGTCGGCAGATTGCAACATCTTTACCTAAAACTAACATTGTAGCAGCCTTGTCATCGTTCTTTTTAGGGTTCCACTACATAATTAGTTACACAAATTGAATCTAACCCCAAACTAAGCAAATTACATGCTTGTGTTATAGATGTCAGTTAACGATACTAATACATAGAAATACTTAAATAGATACCAGAATAAATTTAATAAACACCCAGACCCGGAAATACAGACTTCTAAATGTTCATCACACAAATGCCTGCCCCCGTCGGGAATTGAACCCGAGCCTCGCGGTTGGTCGATGTAGTCAGGCGTGTACGCTAGCCACTCTACCAACGAGTTAATAAATTGTTTCTAGTTTTACTAGGCATTATTACCTTACTTCAACATATTATGTCTAAAGTGAAAAAAATCTCACGAATAGTGAGTTTACTGTAGAGGCGCCATCTAGGCTGTCTAAACGTTAATGTATTGGTCAGATTTAGTAAGTATTTTTCTTTAAGTACCTACGACGGAAAGAAAGGTATTACTCATTTAATAAAAAAATTGAAATACTTAGCTAAGATTAGCATTTTTTTACGTGATAAGAAAATGCAAAAGTAAAAGGATCTCCAGATGATAAGAGACTAACCTTGATACACTGTCACTGGCCTGTGACTGAGGTTCGAAGCCTAATGTGCAAGTAAACCGGCTACTCTACCCACAAGACCGGATCTTAGACTATACAAATGTACTTTGTGGACAGGATCACGACTGTGCAAAGCGCAATCTTTATAGAGACTAAAAAATATACAAAGCGATGGATCCTTTGCCTACATAATGTGATTTGTACACTCGACATTTTGTACCAACTGTAACGTCTGTACTCATACCCTTTTTAACCGATTTCAAAAGCGGAGGTTCTGTATGGGCCGAACCTGATGTATGTATGTATTTCTATGTCTATATTTGTATGTATGTATGTTCCTAATTATCTCTAAAAGTACTGATTCTATTTAGATGGGCTTTTCTTTAGTGTATCTTCACGCCCATATCACCCGAAGAGGTAGGCAGAGGTACAACCAAGGCACCCACGACTAGCCGGAAGACACTAAGTCCCACAATGTGATAGGTGCCAAGCCTATCGCCAACCGGGCACATTTCCAATCCCGACCAACATTTTTTATTAGAAAATTGGAAAAATCCAACTTTTCTTTTTCTTTTTGTTGGCCGACCCGGGATTCGAACCCGGGACCTCATGCAGTCAAGTCCAACACCCGGACCGCTAGACCACAGAGGCGATTTCTTTAGTGGATTACAAAATACTTAGGTAAGGATTTAAGATAACTTGATAGGATCTGAGGAAGATTAGAAGGTAAGCCAAAAAATTCTACAACCACAATCTAGCCTATTTATCCGAATTTGATCATTCTTTACTCTGAAAAAAATTACACATGAACGACATATATAAAATAGTCAGCATCGGAGTCTGAAAGATGACAGATGACAAATGGAAGAAAACTTACGAGATCTATAGACAGAAATGGGGTTATTTCGCGAACTCAATCTACAAAGACGCATCACAATACCAATCTAATGACTTGGTCATTTGCAGTAGGCAGAGAGTATCGAGTGCTAAGTATCACGATGCCTGCAAATCTGCCTAGCTTCCTCCACATTTCTTATCATACAAATCCACCTAGGTCTTTCTAGATATCTAAAACTAACCACATTCGCATTATGCATCTGTTTTATTAATCTTTCATCCACCCATTCTTTCCACATAAATGACACAATAGAGCACATACTCATTTTGAAACAAGCTCTTTCCTTAAAACCTTTTCTCTCTAATCTCACTTTTGACAATACGATTGGCGAGCGGGCAAGTTTTCCGTATTGCTGCATTTTTGATCTAAGTCCGCTAAGTAGAATAGACTATTTGCCTCTTTGCCCAGCATCTATACGAGGCTAGCATACATAGGTTCCATGAGACATAACCAACAACACCACTGTGAGTAGAGAGCTGTGCAACATCTTGCTCTGGTACAAGATAAACCTTTCATTACCATGATTGAATACACATGATTTACAGTTTAAATTCATAGACTGTTCAGCGCACAGCGCGGACTCATCTGTCTAGGGTTGCCAACTGTCCCGTTATTCGCGGGACGTCCCGTTTTTGAGACCCTTAATAGCACGTCTCGCTCAGGATGCGTGCGGACGTTTTATATCCCATTTATAGGAAATAGATACGCGCGCATGCTTTGATTGAAACATTGAAACAAATATTGAAAAAAATTATGTCTTGAAAACCAAATTAGCTTCCACAAGATCATGTAAATAACGTTATAGGTCTGTAATTATTTTTTAGTAAATATTGACTATAATTAATGTAACATTCATTTTACATTCTGATTTATAAGTAAAAGGCTTATTTTTGTATTCTAGACACAATTAGTTAGATTTCGATTTTTAAATCCTTGTCCCTTACTTGAAATTATTGTTTCACGCAAATTGGTATTCTGAAATTTGCAAACCTACCTCTAGCCCATAACCCAGCATAAAGTCCCATGGTCACGTACATACACACTTACGTAATATTATCTTGGGCTAAGTCCCTTGCTGGGAAGGCAAAGAGTACAGAGTAAATTAAAAGCAATTTATTTTCTGTCTATAAATTTCATTAACTTTTCTTTGACATATTCCTTTTTTTAATTTATGATATAGGAAGACAAACAAGCAGAAGGATTTCCTAATGGTAAGAAATGCACTCCGCCTACAGACACCAAAGATGGTAATAGTGTGTTGCCAACCTTAGGCCGGGATGTTAGGCTTCGAGCAAAAGTAAGTTTACCGGCTACCTTACCCTCCGAACCGGAACTCGTCATGACGTTATGGCGGGAGGAATAGGTAAGGCGGTGGTACAAATCCAGGTGAGTCGCTGCGAAACTCTACCACCTAGTAAAAACATATTCTTATAAGCTCAATATCTTGTTTATTAATGCGTGATGAGTTCTCCTTTTCACATCCCATATTTGTACTACCAAATATAATAAAAATAAAATACAAAATAAAAATGAGAAATAAAATATTTAAAAAAATAAACCAACTTTAAACGTACGAACTCTAAAGTGAAAAACAATGTTTTTTCCACTTTACATTACAATTTCTTTTAGTTAAAAAATATGTGTTTAGATGCAATTACAATTCCTAATTTACACTATTGTATATATTTTTTTAAGTCAGCACAACCAATTTATAGAAAAAAAAACAAAAGTTACACTACTTTTACAGACTACATACTATATTTATAAAACGCTTTGAAATATCTGCTTAAGCACCTAATAATAGCAACTTAAAATGATTTGAAGAATAGTGCGTTATAAAATAAAACAATAAGACTTGGCGCCGACTTCAAAGTAGATACTTAATATGTAATAGAGTATTTGAGAATTTTAATTGGATCTAAGCATTTTACTTTAAAACTAAAGGAAACTGTAATGTAAAGAGCAACAAGTATTATTTTCGTTTTTAAGTGCGTATGTCTGACGTTTATTTTTTTATATTAATTGTTAAGGTACTAGGTGGCAGAGTTTCGCAGTGACTCGTCCGGATTGGTACCATCGCCTTACATATTACTGCCGCCATAACGTCAATGCTTACCGTTTGACATGTTCCGGTTTGGAGGGTAAGGTAGCCGGAAAACTTACTTCTGCTCGAGGCCTAGCACCCCGACTTCAGGTTGCCAACGCACCACTACCACTTTTGGTGTTTCTAGGCGGTGTGAATTTATTACCATCAAGGAGCCCGTCTGCTTGATTTCCTTCCAATATCATAAAAAAAGTTACACATTGCTTACTCAATAAACAAAAAAGCTCTTCACAAAAGTGTTGTCGTCACTACCAGAAATCGCTAACACACAATTTGGTCCATACAGCTAGTTCCTAGCTTATCCTGTGAAACTGCGAAATTGTTGACCGGGTGACGGGACGTTGGTAGGTCGGTGACGTCACTATTATCAACGCGAATGTAGTATTAAATTAATTTCAAAATAAATAGACCAAAATGTGGCAACCCTGCACCTACAGCCAGGACTCGTGGGTTGTATCGCTGTCGTCACGCTTCGTATATTGTGGATTTATTCACGGAACAATACCTCCACTTTTATTGAGGTTCTAAACTTACCAACCACTTTTAAGTCTTTTTAAGTACAAATTTGAATCTTTTCACATAAATTTAACACCTCTGAAGTATTTTTTTCATGTCCACTGAATTCGAGTGAACAGATAAAGCGCTTAATTGTATCCTTTACACTGGTCTCTTTTTCATTTAACCATTTTTTCCGATTGTTATCATACTGAAGATTAATAAACTAGTATTTTTGAAGTGAAATGTAATAAAAATTCGAGTAGATTATTCCAGTTAACAGCCTGCAATAGACATCAGACGCTCATAATGTCAGGCATAATGCCAATTTTCTTATTATTTTCCTCTGTGGTCTAGTATTCCGGAGTTGGCATAGACTACATGATGCCTTATATTAGACTCCCGAGTTGGGCAACTCAAAATGTTTTATTTTTTCAATTTCTAATAATGAAGAACGTTACGTTAGTCTAATTGTGGGTGTCCTGATTCTACCTCTATCTACCTTTTCCGAGATACAAAAAGATATTTTTAGACAGTTTCAAAATATTTTTGAAAAAGTTTAAAGTTAAAAAAACAACTCATTTATCTTTCACAAATTTCAAGGATCGCTTTTATTATCAATCTAACCACAACCTAACGTTAGACATGTCGTTATTTATTTAAGTAGGTACTACATGCTGATATTTAATTTCGTACATTTGAGTTTTACACAAACCATATTCATGATTTTTGAAAATGGGTAGCTTTTGCTTGAGGCCTAACATACCGGCTTCCGTTTGGCAGCGCACCATTACCACCTTTGGTGTCTCTAGGCGGCGTGAATTTCTTACCATCAGGAAATCCGTCTGCTTGTGTGCCTTCCAATATCACAAAAAAAAAAATTAGTCAAAGATTAATATTTAGGTATTTTATTTTGTTTTCTCAAATTCGCGCTGCACTATCCTCTTAATAGGGTAGCTATCTCGGAGCGAGTCTTGCCGCTATATAGCGGTTTAAGGATTTGGAAGGGACGCTGTTTTCTCGATATAATAGAGTGATACTTCCTTGCGATCGTTCGGGAAACTGATGATACTATTTGGTTTTACCATAAAAAGTTATGGTATACTTCCAGAGGCCTAAATATTACTACAAATTCGGTATTAGCTAGACCCTCAGAGCAAATAATTCGTTTTCGCAATTTCAGCTTTTTGCTTTATATGAATGATTTGAGCATCATTTGGTGTTTGTATGATAAAGCGTTGCCAATAACTCAAATGTTATACATTTTCAATATTGGAGGGCAAACAAGCAGACGGATTTCCTGATGGTAAGAAATTCACGCCGCCTAGAGACACCAAAGTTGACAATGGTGCGTTGTCAACCTGAGGTCGGGATGTTAGGCCTCGAGCAAAAGTAAGTTTACAGGCTACCTTACCTTACCTTAGTTTATTTCCTACATAGGTACATATACAAAGTACAAACGATATTTTTGATTGTAAATTATTCCAGAATAAATTATAATACCAAATTATCAACCCTCATCAGTGTTAGTGGTGTGCAGCATCTGGTAATGTTGGAGTCGACATCATGGTTGATCCATATATCCATACATTTAGGTAAATTACGTCTATAAACCTACCTAGTATAGAATACACAAAATTTGTAATACTGCAGCTAATACTCAATTTTCACCAAGTTTCACAGACACTTATTAAGTTTGTTAATTGTTATATAATTTGGGATATTAAACAAAATACAAATACCGTCATATTGTACACAGCTTTCTTAAAACAAAGTCGTTTTTTGTTACTTAAATAATAGAACATGGAAATAATTTTGTGATAACATGTTGTGACTTTCACCTCACTTAAAATAAAAAAATTCAGGTCATAAAATTGTAAATCAGCATTTGGTTGGTTGTTGAAAACGTCAAAAGCATGATCGGAAGACTCCTGAGCTCGATTAAATGTTTGATTTTGTATTTGCTGTAACTGAAAAAGTCGGTAATCACTTGACCACTGAACTGTATTTGTTTTGTCATGCCTGTGGTGTTTATTTAATTTTGTATGTTATTCGTCATTCTCCCCACGCATTGGAATAGGATTAGATTCAGTGATATTTATTCAGGAGTGTTTTTATTTTCTGTCGAATAAAATAACTATTCATGAAAATAAAACTATTATAACATGATTTAGATTATTTTTTTAACCTGCTGCAAGCTAGAGTTATGTTTCGAGGGCCTCGTTAGCCGAGGGGTTCGAGGATTCGATTACGCTACTATCTCCACTGAATGAAGCTCGGATTCGATTCCCGACGTGGGCAGGGATTTGTGTGGTCTGCATTTCCGGGTCTTGGTGTGTTTTTAAGTGTTAAACCAACGGGTGTGTTTGTTGCATTTATTCCACCATTTATTTCAATACATACCTAAGTTAATGTATTTCTTTGTATTTGTATCGTTGTACCCAAAACGCAAGCATATGACATGCTTAATTTTGAATTAGATTCAATTTGTGCAATTTTTCCGTGGATGTTTATTATTACGATTTCGTACGTGTTTTCATTTGTATATGTCTATGATCTTTTATTGCTTGACATCTTTCCATATTTTTAACGGAGTCATGTGATAGAGTAAAGTATCTTCACGCCCATATCCCCGAAGAGGTAGGCAGAGGTACAACCAAGGCACCCACGACTAGCCGAAGATACTAAGTCCCACACTGTGATAAGTGGCAAGCCTATCGCCAACCGGGCACAATTCCAATCCCGACCAACATTTTTTTTTTATTAGAAAATTGGAAAAATCCAATTTTCTTTTTGTTGGCCGATATGTGATACGTGATATGTGATAGAGTAGGTATTTAAAATGTTTGTTCTAAGCGCCTGAAGTGCACGTAGGTATGCTCATAAAATAAGGTTCAGTATGTACCTTACTACGGCTTTTGCACTGCGAATTTTTGAATATTTTTTAATTTTTATTAGTACTCAAATATGATATCAAATATAATTTTTTAGCTTGATAGAGAGGACTACTTAGAGTACTTCCATTATAACTGCTTAATAATTATAAGTAGGTATGTGTCGGTGACCTTCATAGGGTTTACATTTTTTCGAACCAATTAACTTCTGATTTTGCTCTATCCTATCCAATACTATTTATTTAGGCGAGATATTTCATAATAATATGTTAACCTGTAATAGTGGTTGTTTTACAGTTTAATAAAGACTATAATATCAACATAAACGTCGGAGTATCTTAGTCTGTTTTTATAAATAAGACGGTAGGAATGTTATTTATAAAAAACATTATCATATGAATTTTAAATAATTAGGTAGAGACCTAGAGCGAGTTTAGGACATAAAAATATCTTTATTAGGTGCCATAAACTAAATAAAAATCAAATTCCATTGTTTTCAAAAACCGATTTGTTTTATTGCCTATAATTTAGGACTTAATCGTTTATGTCCGATCTATCGAATATGAAGAGATCAAATAAATCCTCCTTCCAAATAAAAAGATCTTTTTATTTTAACGATAGCCCAAAGTCCAAACTAAATTTATTAGGCTATTGTTAGATGAACGAGTTTTGTTGTATGCAAGTCGCAATTTAAACTCATCTGTAGAAGTCGTAGTTGAATAAAGTGAAAAATACGAGTATAAATCCTAAAAAATAATATCTCATACTAGCTGTTACCTGCGGCTTCGCCCGCGTTTTCGCAGGAACCCGTTGTGCGATCGGGATCAAAAGTAGCCTATATGTTAATCCAGGTCACATATACCTGTGTTCCAAATTTCAGACAAATCCGTTTAGCCATTCTAACGTGAAAGAGTGACAAACATAGCCACATCCTTACAAACTTTCGCATTTATAATATTAGTAGGATTTAAAGATGCTAGATCGTATATGACCTGCTGCGAATTTATGTAATTTTCATAAATTATTCCACGATCTCATACAGTGTTAAACACATTTAAACACATTGGAAAGATTAGCAGAGTGCTATTTCAAGCTGTCAATGGCTAAGCCGTGGTTTAATAAACTTTAAAAACAATAATTAATATTAACTGTAATCAAGGTACATATTTTCGTATAGCATGCAGACAATTTCCATTACAATTAATGAGGAATGTCTATCAGTAGCTATATTGAATATCGAAATTACTCGCTGATTATTCCTAATAGCTCGCCAAAAGCACAAAGATTTAGTCAGACAGACAATGTTTAACTACATTCACACTCATATTATGGTTTGGTAGGTAACCAGTAGATATTTAAACTCATTAATAAAAAACAGGACACATTTTTTTATACAAGAGGAGGCGAACGAGCAAGTGGGTCACCAGATGGAAAGTGATCACCACCGCCCACGGACATCCGCAACACCAGGAGTACACAGATGCGTTGCCGACCTCTAATGAATGAGTACGCTCTTTTCTTGAAGGTTTCTAAGTTATAATTTTGGAAATACCACCCTCGGTAACTGATTTCGCAAACGTGTTATGCGGGATAAGAAATGTCTTCGGAATCGCACAGTTGTAGATGGCCACGCATGGAGAGATGATGGGCATGATACCTGAAGCTGTGTCGCGATGTCCGAAGGTGGAAATCGACGTCTGTAATTAAACCAAAACAACTCCTCGGAGTATTCCCCACGATAGATGCGGTAGAGAACACTGAGTGACCCAACATCTCTACGCAACGCCAAGGGCTCAAGCCGATTGGTAATTGCCAGGTCATTGACAATTCGAGTTGCTCTACGTTGAATGCTGTCAAACGGAAGGAGCTGGTACTGTGAAACCCCTGCCCAGAGTTGAGAACAGTACATATGACCACGAAATTGAACATCACTCGAAATGTCAACGGCGAATAAACCAATGCAGACTGTGGCAGTTAAGGAAATGCTCTCAAATCGAGGAGTTGCGACAAAGGGAGTCTTTTTAGCGGAAAACGCGCAAACTTGTGTCTTGTTAGGGTTAAATTGCACCAGACTCTGCTGGTAACAAAACGAAATTTCAGACAATAGATTGTCAACTTTAGACAACATAATCTCCTATATACTTATATGTATATAAGTCTGTCGCCTCTGTGGTCTAGCGGTCCGAGTGTTGGACTTGACTGCATGAGGTCCCGGGTTCGAATCCGGGATTCGAACCCGGGACCTCAAAATCCAATTTTATTTGTGTCGGCCAACACAAATAAAATTGGATTTTTCCAATTTTCTAATAAAAAAATGTTGATCGGGATTGGAAATGTGCCCGGTTGGCGATAGGCTTGCCACCTATCACATTGTGGGACTTAGTGTCTTCGGCTAGTCGTGGGTGCCTTGGTTGTACCTCTGCCTACCTCTTCGATATGGGCGTGAAGATACTTTACTTTACTTTAAGTCGGGTTTTAGTCCTTTCTAACTGACACCTGGAGCGACTACTCCTTTCGTTGGCTGGCGCTGATATGCCCAAACTAGCTAGAGATACGCTGCTATGTTTACGCGGGATATCAATTTTTGTGATAGGTGAGGTAGAGGTGAGAAATGTTAATGATACCAGTTTATATAAAGATACTATCTTTGTTTATTGATTTTAATTACACTGACTCCCAGCAACACTTAAAGCTTGAACGTTTTTGTGATTTTGAAGCTATTGTTAACGATACTTGATTTTAAATGCACTTAAAGAAAGATAAGAAGATTATCTTATACATTTTTTTAAAAATTGTCTGTAAGAGGTTTCTATACCTGAACTGAGAGCTGCGAGCTGTTTCTCGGGAATTGTAGAAATACCTACATATAAAACTGTACAGGCACAAATGTATTCCTGCTATTTTCTTGAAAGAAATATAATTAGAAATGAAAGTGTGTATATGTGTTCCGTTTTCACTTCAAAATGAAAAAAAAAACATTAGAGTTTGGAGACTATTCGTTACCCCAAAATCTCAATGATAACGTGAGATAGCTAAATAAATAAATAAATATTTTTACAAAGTAGTAAAAGGCAAACAAGCAGCCGGATTTACAAACAGTACCTACTTGTTTGTCTCAAAAACATTTACGCTTGTGTGGTCCTGCCCTTATATTTACGTTTTTATTGTTTCCTTTTATGATATTGATCAGGAAGTTAGATATAAAACTACCATTAACTACTAATACGTTTAGATGAAATGTTGCGCTACACAACTGTCTACTTTTACGAGGCACACCAACAATAAAACTAGCGTTAATTATGTCCCAGATGCTGAAAGCCAGATTAAAATCACAATAACAATTTGATTTTTTGCTTTAATCTTATTCATATTTAGATTCTAAAAACATCGTTGATAGGTAGGTGTATGTAAATCCTATTTTAAGATGGGTCTGGTTATTTAGCCCCATAGTTTAAAAAATATCGTGGGATAAGACAGCGATTAAGCACACGGCTCTTCTGACACCATAGATGTTACAATTGTGTCGTTGTCCTGTCCCTGATGTGTTAGACCTAAGGTGCAATTCTACCGGCTACTCTACCCTACGGAGTGGAATAAAATACTACAGCAACAAAATATTAACATAACGACGGCAGGAATAGATAGTTAGGTAGTGGATCTCGTTTGTTCCCATCCAGTCACACGTCAACCAGTTACACTGTTACTCGTTGGGAATTATACATGAAAAGTATCCCAACGAGTCAAAGGTGTTACTCGATGAGAATGTTACTCGTTGGGAATGTTTTTTTAATAAATTCCCAACCATTCCCTGTTACTGGTTGGGAACCCTTCATTAAAAATGTCCCAACAAGTCACAAGCGTTTCTCTATGGGAATTTTTAATAGTTAATTCTCATCCATTGTTACTATTAGGGAAATCTTATGTTATTAAATTCTAAATCAACCATATTTTTAGCAATTTTTGGTTAGCAAGGTTTTTTGAAATAGATAAACTTATTAAGTAATAAGACAACACAAAATCAAATATTTTTAAATACACCATAATTACTTAACAATTTTAAAAATATTGGTGTCAACACTTTTTAAATATTAATTTTTAAGAGTATTTATTACAATTATTTTAGTACAATGTTTCCAATATAGAATCTATGAATCAACAATTAAAAATAACAATAAAAATCAAATAACTTTTAACTACACTATAATAATTATTTAACAATTTTCAAAATATTGGTGTAAACACTTTTTAAATATAAAACTTCAGGGGTATTTCTCACAATTAGTTTACTACCATGTTTTCAAAATAGAGTCTTGATGAATCAACAATAAAAAATCAAATATTTAAAAAAAATATATTTTTAAATTTAAATATTTAACAATTGTCAAAATATTGGTGTAAACACTTTTTTTATTTAATTAAAATTATTTAAGACTTATATTTACATAGCTACTGTGATGTATTGATTGTAAAGTAACTATTTTTTCACCAGCAACAAAAATAATAATATCATGATTATTATGTACCTTAGTATGACATTTGCATTAGGCAACAACAATTATTAATTAAGGCCTCGCGCATTTTTTGTACCATGAATATTGAAGGTTTTTAACATTGTACTTTTTGTTAATGAGACATATTAGTTACGATGAACACGGTGACTTGTTTTTTTTACAATAACGAGTAACATGACGTTGTACATGAATCAAATTGTTGTCCCAGTGAGTAACGGATTGTGACACGTTGGGAATTTAAACATAATAATTCCCAACGAGTAACAGTGTGACTGGTTGAGGTGGAACTGGAAGGGAACAAATAAACGAGTCACAGTGTTACAGTGTGGTGTAACTCGTTGGGAATCGTTGGGAATCGTTGGGAAAAAAAATGGCTGTCCCAACGAGTAACAGAGTGTGACACGTTGGGAATTTAAGCGGAATAATTCCGAACGAGTAACAGTGTGACTGGTTGAGGTGTAACTGAATGGGAACAAACGGTGGATCTCTGCCTGCATACCTAGGGCCTACCTTTAACCTTTGCTCGCTTAATACGAGCTGCCAGGCATGAAAGTAGATGTTTTATTTTACACAGGTAACCCTGACCAACAAGGGGTCAACTTTACAAATTGTAGACAAAATCATTCCACTTTGTTAAGAAAGTTTTAATAGTTACGTGTTTAAAGAAGTTTTTAAAATGAGGTGAAAGACAAGGGCATAAAGCCTTAATGATAAATATAACTACATATAAGTGTTAGGAATACTTTAAAGCTTTAAGAAAACACCTGCCCTAAGTCACCAACTATAAGAGCGTAAAACGGAACACTACTTATAGGTTCAACTCTCACTTGGCCGGAACTAGGTTAAAAATGTGATACAATTTTCTCATAACTTTAAGGTAGACTTACGATATAAGGAGATCGCAGACACTGAAAATGTTATTTTCCTAACTAAATGTTATTTTGACCGCCTCGTTGGTCGAGTGGCTAGCGTACTCGCCTAACTACATCGACTTACCGCGAGGCTCGGGTTCGATTCCCGACGGGGGCAGGCATTTGTGTGATGAACATTTAGATGTCTGCATTTCCGGGTCTGGGTGTTTATTGAATTTATTCTGGTATCTATTTAAGTATTTCTATGTATTAGTATCGTTGACAAACACCCATAACACAAGCATATAATTTGCTTACTTTGGGATTAGATTCAATTAGTGTAAATTGTCCAGGGATTTTCTAGATTAACATTATTAATATTTGGCATACTTTGGCATATTATAGCATTTGAAACGTTAACGTTAACATTCATAATGATAAAAAGTAGTCTATAACCAATTCGCGTAATCCATCTTCTTCATCAACCAAATTTCGTATGATTGACCTAAATTAGGCGTTAAAAAACGCGAACATATATTCCATCAAACACCTAGGTACTTATGTGAGTTACACTTAGTAAGGAGAGGGACGAGAAACTCGTTTTAAGCATTCCCAAAAAAATGATTTAAGCTCATAAATATCGTATTAAATCCTAAGTAAACAAAAAACTATTTATAATTATTCTGTTATAGTTAACGCGCGGCTGAAAATCCCTTATCGGAATGCGACCTTTAAATATAATAAGCTCAACGTCAAAAGAAAGGCAAGGATGCAAGGTAAGCATAATGATGAATCAGTTCATTATGAGAATATGAATGTAGCACATAAATTACGTGCTCACAAATGTATGCATGACTTTATTGAAATAAAAATAACTAGTTGTTTTCACTACGTGTGTTTCGTGCAATTATTATATACACAATTCACGAGGCATATTTCCCTCCAGCACTTTGTAGTTACTCGCGTTAACGATGTAACGAAGTAAAAATGATTCAAAATGGAAATCGTCACATGCTGCTACATTATATTTAATATTGCTGTGATATTGCCATGTAAGTACTGCTTTTTATATACGTAAACTTCTGTATAGTTTTAGGATTTTTCACTTTATTTTTGACAGTAGTTACCTACTTTTGATAAAATATTTTTAATGTACACGACGGCGCGCAATGTGTCTTGTCCAGGAGAAAATCTTTGTGTGACACACATACTTGCAAATTTTGCAGAATCTATTTTTTTTTAATCTGCAACAGTTTTAGCGTAACGTATTTTTACTGCATTTTACCTGATCTATGTTTTATGCTAACACGGCCACTATAGATATTTAGCGGAAACCACTTGTTTAGTCAAAAGTAGCATACATTACTTCATCACAACAGTTTCTAATTATTTTAAACGACACAAACAATACAACGCAAAAAAGACGAATGCAAGATTTAATGTAAATTTTATAAATATCAGTGGTGTAACGCTCGCTGACCGCATTCGTAACATTAAGATCTGAGAAAGAATGGGATTGAAAGAAAGTGATAGAATTAAATGAGAAAAGGCATGTTTCGTTGATTCGGTCATGTGGAAAGAATGACAGATGAAAGATTGATAAAGCTGATATGTTATGCGAATATGGATGGATGGTTTTTGTCTGAGGGTGGTGTCAAGAGCGGAGAATGGCTTGTTTGTATGAAAAGGGCAGGGCAGGTCTGCAAGGGTCGTGACATTCGGCACTCGGTACTCTCTGCCTACCCCGTAAGATACTTGACGTGAAGATGTATGTAAATGTCATACGTTCAAAGGTATAAGCGTGTACTTGTTTTTTTTTACGTGATAGCGACGAAAGAATTTAGACAACAAAACTACTTTCTTGCCAGACTACAGCACGTAAGAGGCGAATGTCTGTTAACCGCTCACTAATACCGTTACTGATAAGTTATTAAAGTACGGAGTGGGTACCTATTGCGACGACTTTTACGCTTGATGTCACTGTTTTACCTTGGCACAATATCAGTCCTCGTCATTGTTGTGTTCTTTTTTAAGGTACCTAATCTTTGAAAAAATATTGAGACAAAAAGATTTCCATACATATTACATACAGGCAAAAAACCAGTGACCATCTTTGGTGTCTAAGGAAGGTATATTTTTCGTAACATCAAAAATCCCTTTGATTTTTACCTTTAAATAATATTAAGGATTGGCAGAAAATAAAGAACTATTTTTACTAGGTAATAGGAATAGGAATACTTAACTAGTAAATACTTACTAAAATTTTTGCAGTATGAAAACTTGGTTTGTAACAAATTATGTTGTAGGTATGTTCTAACGGAATCCATTTGGATTACATTTCGTAACTATCTGATTGACATTTTAATGGCAAAAGGCAGTGAACAAGCACGCAGCTAGTTTGGCGCAACTTTCATATCAAAAAATTAAAAAAAATTGCTGTTTTTTATTCGCCCCAAATTATATGACACTAGTTGCCTTATATCTGAATGCCTTTCGACTTACTTTCAAATTATACGGGTTATACTTTTTCAAGTAAACTTTATACAAATTCGGGTTTGCTACGTATCTATGAAAGTCCCGCCTCTTATTACGTAGTATTTATATACTCTTTGCACGCAGCATCCCTTACAGTACGAGATAACCACAGCCTATACACACCATAGATCAGTCAGTGCGTCGCTGTCCTGTAACCGGGGCATAAGGCCGATTGTGGAAGTCTACTGGCTATCCTAACCTCTAGACCGGAACATGACAGTCATTATGGGGAGAGGAATATGGTGGTTGATCGCTACCTGGACAAGTTGCTGCACTGTACTCTACCCTCAGTGGTCTTATTGGTACCCGTTTTGCTTTTGCTCGCCTCTTAGGAGTCGCCAGGCAAGGCGGCAGATGGTCTTTTCTACACAGAGGACCTGGACCAACACTGAGAATTGTAACTACTTAGGGTAAATTTTAAAGACAGAATACTAAATTTTACACCCGACTACTCAATGGGTTCCTTCGGGCAAAATAAATAACTTTAAGACGCGGATGCCTGTGGCCAACAGCTAGTAAAATTATAGGTACTTAGTACGGTTTTATAAATGAGGCACCAATTCTCAAATTCAATTCAAATTTAGGTACTTAGAAATACGTATAAGTATAAGTGAGACATCCAGACGACTGGACATAGTTTCTACAAAATCATTCAGAAATCGAACCCGGGCCATTAGTCCAAGCTACCAAGGTAAAAAAGAGAATTACCTCCGAATTTTTTGAACCTGCATCGATTTACATAAAACTTTAGAATTAAACTTATCTCACCCTTATCTTCAAAATCTACCCTATTCCAACATGTGCAAATTACTATACATACATATCTTCTCGCCAAGTCCCTTACGGGGTAGGCAGAGAGTATCGAGTGCCAGACCTCACGATCCTGACAAACCTGTCTTGCTTCCTTGACATTCATAACCCTTTTCATACAAACACGCCGGTTTCGGAGACTCTTGACACCACCCTCGGATAATATCCGATTGATCTGATCGTGAAATGTCAGCCTTGGTCTCCCCGGGTACCTACATCCATCAACATTCGCATTGTATATCTGCTTTGTCAATCTTTCATCTGTCATTCTTACACGACCGAACCAGCGGAGCATGCCCTTTCGCATTTTAACACCAACACTTTCTTTCAATCCCACTCTTTCTCGGATCTCACTGTTACGAATGCGGTCAGCGAGTGTTACACCACAGATTTTCCGTAGTGCTCTCATTTCGATCGCATTTATCCTACTTTCATGCTCTTTCTGACATACCATTTACTATAAGGGATGAAAACTACCCCTTTTCGCAAAATTTCAATAAAATTATAAGTATAAGCATTTAATGAGTAGAAAAAAACTTGTATGGGTTAATTAAAAGTTACTTATTGCTTCAATACGATATTTATGATATTTTAACCCTGTTTGATGTATTTCACCCCTTTTAAAGCACCCCCTTTATAAGGTATGACAATATAAAATTCTTTTTTCTGACTTTCAAAGACTTTTTTCTGGATTAATTATGTTGAAATAACTCATTTTGTTTGTGTTCAACACGAAAATTTTACATCCCCAATGTTCAACCCTTATAAATCACCCCTTATTTCGAAAAAAAATGAAAAACAATTTACCTATAGACGTAGGTATATATTTTTTGATGACATAATTATTGTGAATATTTTTTTATTTGTACTTATTTGAATATTTTATTTTCATAATTTTCAACCCCTATGAATCATCCGCTATTTAAAAAAATGAAATAAAATACTTGCAGACGTACTTATATAATTTTTTAGCTTATTTATTTCGAAATGACATGACATATAGGTACATGACAAACACACACACACAAACGAACATACCAAACGGCTCCCTTCACCAAAAAACCGGATGAGGCCAGCTGCACGGTGTTTTCTTTCGTGTATCTCCGATGCATACTTTCACTTACACTCCAACATCTATCCTACTCCAAAATTTAAAAAAAAAAGTTTATTTTGTTTTTTGGCTATATCTCGGTAAATTTTAAAGCTATTTAGTGGTTCAACGTTTTGGATTTTGGATCAAAAGGGAATTTTATAAGCTATAAATATATTAAAGTTTTACATTTTTTGAGCCCTTTATTTTTAAAAGAACAACATTTAAAGGGTTCCACAATGGCATCAGTCATATGTTAGGGCAAGCTTTGGAATGTCATATTATCTTAGTTATTTTACAAGCTAA